>ML661900.1:0-143826 GCA_007570785.1 Antilocapra americana | reverse complement strand
CACACACACACACACACACACACACACACACACACACACACACACACCCTCCCCTTCCCCACCACCTCTCCATCTCCTAGAAACCTAGAAACCTCTGACCCTAGAAAAGTCTGAGGATGGGAGACACTGCAGGTACTTAACAAATGAGGGCCCTGACCTTGACTTCTCAAGACAAAACTTCAAAAGGATGCTGAGGCTGTCAGCTGGCAGTCGCTGATATGTGGCTGGCAAGTGACGGAGAAGAGGGGGGTGGGGTCCCCCTGTGCAGACTGAGTGAGGGATGAGGCACCAGGCAGCCTCTTGCAAGGATCCCTGAGCACTTCTCCAGCCTCCTGGGTTCTCATCTGCCCAGAGGGTGTGGCCAGTGCCAATTTTTTGGGGGGTTGGGGGTACTGTCACCAGCAGTCTCTGGTCTTGGTCTCCAGCTGAGGACAGAGACCCCAGAGCTGTCTTGGGTCCGGGGCAGGGATCCACTTAGGGCCCAGTTGTCCATAGTCCAAGGCCCTGGCCCTTTTGTCCCCTGTGGCATCTCTGGCCAGCTTTGCATCTGGCAGGTCCTTCACCAGTCAGTCCCCACACTTCAGAGCCTAGAGCTCAGAACTCCAGGCTCTGCCCTCAGAGCTTCTGGTTTAGGACATCTGGGTGGGACTGAGGGTGTGCTTTTTTCTTCTCTCTCTTTTTTTGACCAGTTGTTTTTCTCATTTTTCTGAACAATTGTTTGATTTTATTTTTTTAAATTGAGGTATAGTTGCTTTACAATGCTGCATTCATTTCTGTTGTACAATGTGAATCAGCTGTGAAACTGTTACTTGCTCAATTGTGTCCAACACCTTGTGACCCCATGGACTGTAGCCCTCCAGGCTCCTCTTCCCATGGGATTTCCCAGGCAAGAATACGGGGATCTTCCCAATCCAGGTCTTCTGCATTGCAGGTGGATTCTTAACTGTCTGAGCCACTGGAGAATCAGCTATATGTATACATATATCTCTGCCCTCTTGGACCTCTCCCCAACCCCATCCCACCACTCTAAGTCATCACAGAGCACCCAGCTGAGCTCCCTGTGCTATACAGCAGCTTCCCACTAGCTATCTATTTTACACATGGTAGTGTATATATGTTGACCCCAGTCTCTCAATTAATCCCACCATCCCATTCCCTCATTGTGTCCACTCGTCCATTCTCTACATCTGTGATTCTAACAGGTGTCAGAGTTGGGCAGATGCTGCTGGTCTGAGATCAAATGCGGACCACCACATTGGACAGGAAGCCAGCCACCTTCCCACCCTCCAGCCATCATATCTTTGGAATCAAGAATAAAAGTCCCAGGACTTTTTCGAAAAATGGGTTTGCAGGTTTCAGATCTGAGAGACTAAACACAAGTCATCACAGCTGACTTGAGGCCCCCTGAGGCCCCCCTCAGTTGCATCTCCTTCCTGAACAGGGAGGGAAAAAGTGGATTTCAAGACCAGATCTGAACAGGATGGCTTGGCTAAAGATGGAAAATGCTCCCTCTGGGAACTGGCAGGTCAGACCTCCTCATGGTCCCATCTTGTCATGTCAGCTGCAGAGTTCCCACTGCCTGTGTTGTGGTGGGGCATCTCTCTATGGGTGCTGTCTAACCTCTCTGCAAGGCCCACTGCAGGGTGGAGTGGGCTGCCAACACAGGGTCCCTGACCTCGGGGCTCCAGATCTGGAGTTGGAGCACGGAGAACAGAGCAGGATTGTAGGTACTACCAACGGGAAAGCAGATTTTGTCTTGGGTAGCAGAGAGCTCCCTTTGGGATGAAGAGTCTAAAGAGACAGATGGCTGGTCTTTGAAAGTGAAGTTGTCCCAACACAACATTGTAAAGCAACTATACTCCAATAAAAATTTTTCTTAACGTGGCCATTATGAGCTGACAATGAGTTTGTGAAGCTCACCATGTTTCCTCTCTGAGTAGGCATGTACGATCGTGGGCAAGGGAGACCCTAAAGAGAGAGAATACACCTGAATTTCAACAAGACACATGACAACTCCTTCCTAACTTTCCTTTGATTCAAGTTGAAGTATGCTGAGTTAGTTATGGCAAAATGAGATGGATTAGTGGCCAACTGAGTGATCAGACTAAGTCATCAATTCGTGGATAAGCATCCATCTATGGGGATTTTCCAGTGATCTGACTGTGTTCAGCCAGGGATGATGATAGTGAAGACTGCAGCTCATCAGAACTGCAGTTAACAGAAACCTGGAAGACATCAAGTGTAGGGGTGGCAGAGACGAGATTTAGCTACATCACACATGGAAGATCTTACATATCCTGCTCGATCCAGTTAAAGCTGTGCTTTCAAAGCCAGACATACTCACATGAATCATAAAGCTCAGCCCTGAAGCAGTGCTCTTCTGCAAGTCCACTGTTAACGAGGCAGAGAGGCTTCATTTCTTAAAGGAAAAACCAAAATCTTGCACCAATAATTGCCCTGGCCCTCTATCCCCAAGACTAAAAAGCCCATTTCACACAGTTCTCCCATCTGTTCCTTTCATCACAAGCCTATAATAAAGGCTATTTTTTTCCAAGATCATTATTTTTTCCCTTGCCTTGAAGAGGAGGTGGAAGACAATCCTTTTATAGCCCTTGTGACAAAGGATAAGAATGAAGGAAAAACAAAGAATGATTTATGACATATAAAATATGCCTTACAGGGACTTCCCTGGCAGTCCAGTGGTTAAGAGTTCATCTTCCAATGCAGGGGGTACGGGTTCAATTCTTAGTAGGGGAGCTAAGATCCCACATGCCTCATGGCCAAAAAAAAAAAAAAAAAACCCCAAACATAAAAATAGAAGTAATATTGTAACAAATTCAATACTTTAAAAGTGGTCCACATCAAATAAATAAACCTCTTGAAAAAGTATAAATAGATAAATAAAATGTGAATTACTTGGTATATCTGATGTATGGCTACAAAGCCTGTTTAAAGATATCATCACCCATGACACAGTGAGGAGAATAAAAAATGTTGTGCCTGAGAAAGGCTACTTCTGATGATGGTGCACCAGCTTGTACCAATCTAGTCCCCCCACCAGTAACAACTAGTAACTTTTGATGTTTTGTTTTGTTTTTTTTTTAAATTTCTATGGAAGCATCAGAGAACTGCCAAAGCAGCTAGGACTTGAGGGGCTGAGATCCCGACAAGCAAGAAAAA
Organism: Antilocapra americana; assembly: GCA_007570785.1. Taxonomy (NCBI): domain Eukaryota; kingdom Metazoa; phylum Chordata; class Mammalia; order Artiodactyla; family Antilocapridae; genus Antilocapra; species Antilocapra americana. Next base: position 140,646 of record ML661900.1, on the reverse strand, counting down.
ACACTGAAATCATCTCAGCATCCTTTGTGGCTTTTCTCTCCAAGGCAGCTGTGCACCCATAAATGGTGGGAGCCAAGAGGTTGAAAACTAGCGGAAAATGGTGGTTGCCAGGCAACAAGACCTAGCAGAAAAGAAAGCGAAAAGTCGCTCAGTCATGTCCGACTCTTTGCAACCCCATGGGCTGTAGCCCACCAGGCTCCTCTGTTCAGAGGGATTCTCCAGGCAAGAATACCGCAGTGGGTAGCCATTCCCCTCTCCAGGGGATCTTCCCACCTCAGGGATCAAACTCAGGTCTTCTACACTGCAGGCAAACTTTCTGCCATCTGAGCCACCAGAAAACTACTCCGTGCTCTGTGGTGACCTAAATGGGAAGGAAATCCAAAATCAAGGGGATATATGTATTCAAACAGCTGATTCACTTTGCTGTACAGTGGAAACTAACACAATGTTGTCAAGCAGCTATACCCCAATAAAAATTTATTAGGAAAAAAGAACTTGAGGGGCCAAATTCCTGGAGAGAAAGGAAACAAGACTCTGACATTTTACATTAGACAAGGGTGAAAGCTGAAACAATCTGAACAATAAATAAAATAGTACTATATAATCCAAAGTATAAAATAAATATCTTTGAGTTCACACAGTGTAAACAATAAACAAGAGAAAAGCAGAAAATCCCTGTGCAGAATTCCTCCATATATTTTGTGCAGACACTGAACCCTCCTGGAGATGTGGCATAACTCCCAGGTGATCAAGGTTAATATTAACAGTGGTCAGTTGCACCCTGATTTGATAGGAGAACAGCACTGCTCCCTACGCAGTCTCCTGACCCAAAGCTTAAAAGCCCTGACTAACCAGAAGGAGAGTATCAGACAAACCTGAGCAGAAGGATAGTCTAAAATACCTGACTAGTACTTCTCAAAACTGTCAAAGTCATCGAAAGCAAGGAAAGCATAAGAACCTACCACAATCTAAAAGCACACTGCTATACTTAAAATGGATCGCCAACAAGGACCTACTGTATAGCACAGGGATCTCTGCTCAGTGTTATATGGCAGCCTGGATGGGAGGGAAGTTCGGCGGAGAGTGGATACATGTATATGTATGACTGAGTCTCTTCACTGTCCGCCTGAAACTATCACAATATTGTTAATTGGCTATACTCCAATACAAAATAAGAAGTCCAAAAAAATAAAAACTTGATAATCAACAAGAACATACTGTAGAGCACAGGGAACTCTGCTCAATGTTCTGTGGCAGCCTGGATGGGAGGGGAATTTGGGGGAGCATGGATGCATGCACATGTATAGCTAAGTCTCTTCACTGTCCACCTGAAACCATCACAACATTGTTAATTAGCTATACCCCAATACAAAATAAAAAGCTTTTTTAAAAGTACCTAAAGAGACATTAAGATTAAATTTAATTCGGTAACTTAAATAGAATAATGGAACAGAAAAAGGAGAGTAGGTAAAAATTAAGAAAAACTTAAGGAAGTATAAACTTTGACTAATAATTATGTGTTGCTACTGTTTCATTACTTGCTACAAACATACCACGTGAATGCAAGATGTTAACAACAGGGAAAAGTCAGAATAGGATATGTGAGCTCTCTCTCTACTATCTTTACTTCTCTGTAAATATAAAACTATTCTAAAGTAAAAAAATTTACCTCAAAAAGAAAGTTGGTGCAGTTACATTAATATTCACAATAAGAAAAAAGGCATTATTAAAGGAAAAAAATAAAAAAGGGAAACTTGCTGGGAATAAATTGTAAGTTTAAATTTTAAGTGAATGCATACTAAGCTATGTGCTCTCAAACTTATAAAGGTAGGAAAAAACCAAACTCAAAAAGACAAATCTGAAATCACTGTGGGATACTTTTTCATACATTTCTTTCAGTAAATGATTTAAAATAAACAAACAAAAATCAGAGTGAGATTAGATTTGAACACCATAGTTGCCAAAAATGTCCTCGCTAACAGATAAAACTTACTGCAATGAGGAGATACATACAAGCACACACAGAAAACTGTGTCAAAATTAATCACATGGTAGACAAGACTAAAATGAGTCTAAACAAATTTCAAAATGTTGAAATCACAAAAAATATGTTTCTGATTACAGTGTAATTACACCAGAAATAAATAAAAAATATAACTAGAAAATATGCAGATATTTGGGGATGAACCACTTAAAAACAACCTATAAACAGAACAGAACATAATCAATAGAACACAGGGAATGGCTACCCACTCCAGTATTCTTAACTGTAGAATTCTCTGGACAGAGGAGCCTGGTGGGCTATAGTCCACAGGGTCACAAAGAGTCAGACACAAATGAGCAACTAACTAAAAAGAACATAAATACAAAACTTAAAAACATTTTGTACTGGTTAATAGTGAAAATACCATATGTCAAAAAATAGTTACACACTCGTATTCATAGGTAGACTATTCACAGTATTCAAAAGGTGGAAAGAACACCTGTCCATTGATGGATGAATGGACAAAGTAAATGTGGCATATCCTCACAACGGAATATTATTCAGCCTTTAAAAAGGAAGGAAATTCTGATCCAAGCTAAAATATGGAAGAATCTTGAGGACATCATGCTAAATGAAATAAATCAATCACAAAGGTCAAATACTGTATGATTCCACTCATAGGAGGTTTCTAAAATAGTCAAATTTATAGAAACAGAAAGTAGAATGGTGGTTGCCAGTGACTGGGAGTTAGAGGGAAAAGGGGGAGTCATTTTTTAACAGGTACAGTGTTTCAGATCTGCAGGATGAAAAAGTCCTGGAGATAAAGTTTTCCAACAATGTGAATATAGTTTACCCGGTGGAACTATACATTTAAAAAATTTAAAGATGATAAATTTTAATGTTTTATGTTTTACCACAATTTTAAAAAAATAGACTACTGTTAAAGGAGGTTTATAAGGGAAAGTATAACTTTAAATTCCTTTATTAGAAAACAAGAAGCATTGGAAAAATAAATAATCTAAATATCCATTTACTAGGGCTTCCCAAGTGGTGCAGTGGTAAAGAATCTTCCTGCCAATGAAGGAGATGCAAGAGTCACGAGTTCAATCCCTGGGTCAAGAAAATCCCCCTGGAGAAGGAAATGGCAACCCACTTCAATATTCCTGCCTGGAAAATCCCATGGACAGGGGAGCCTGGAGGGCTATATTTCATGGATCACAAAGAGTCAGATGCAACTGAGCAACAGCACACAGGCACTTTGAAAAGACCAACAAATTAAACCTCAAATAAAGGTAAAGGAAGAAAATGAATGTAGGGCAGGTAAAAAATAAAATAGAAAACAAATGTGCAACAGAGAAAAATCAACCAAGCCCAAATGATGACTTTTGAGTGGGGAGATTAAATATATAAAGCCTTAGCAAGACTGATAAAAGGTGAGAGGGAAAGTACACAAATAACAGTATCAGGAATGAAAAGGTGGATACCACTTGTAAAATATAATAATGGATATTACGAACAACAACACTAATAATTGCGACAATTTTTATGAAATGAACAAGTTACTGAAACAGAACTTAGTAAATCTGACACTAGAAGAAACAAAAATCCAATTGGTCCAGTATTTACTAAAGAAATTGAATCTGCAATTTAAAAACCTCTTTCCTCTTATCAAATAACTTCAGATCGCAGTGGATTCCCAATTGAATTCTTCCAAACAGTTATGCAAAAACAAACACAACAACAAACAGTTACGCAAAAACAACAACAACAAAACACCAGTATTACCCAAAATCTTTCAGGGAACATAAAAGAAGATACACTTCCCAACTCACTTTAAATGGCCACCATGACCTTGATACCCAAACTGAACTTGATGTTATATGAATACAAAATGAAAGGCAAGTCATTTAGAAACAGTTTACAAAGAAACAATAAAAAACTGTCAAATCAGTTTATATATAAAAATTATATGTCACAATTCAGTCGCATTTAGTCCAGAATGCAAGGTTGGTTTAATATTCAAAAATCAATCACATAACTGAACACAGACACCACACACATATCAAGAAGGTGTGAACTCAGAGAACTCAAACAGTGGCTCTGTATCAACCTAGAGGGGTGGGATGGGGAGGGAGATAGGAGGGAGATTCAAGAGAGAGGGGACATATGTACACCTATGGCTGATTCATGTTGATATTTGACAGAAAACAACAAAATGCTATAAAGCAATTATCCTTCAATTAACAAGTAAATAAATTTTTTTAAAAAGGTGTGAACTAAAAACAGTTGGGCACACACCTATACACACACACACACACACACACACACACACACTCCATCCTGATAAAACTACCCTAGACAGCAGCTGGGCCAGACTGGAAGAAGGACAGAGACAGTGACAATGACATTGGGAGAGATGAGCAAGAGAGGCTGAAAACCAAGTCCCAGAGAGGTGGGGGCGGAAACTCAGAGCATAATTGTGGGGAGCATCTATATGCACCGATGTCTCCACGGCCGGGCCTGTTCAGCGAGTGAGTGTTTACTAGCTACATGTCTCTTTTGTTTTTTAAATTGTGGTTAAATAAATACAACATAAACCTTGCCATCCAGACCACTGTCAAGTGCACAGTGCAGTGCCATCAAGTGCATTCACACCATTGTGCTACCACCACCCCATGTACCCCCCCAAGCTCCCTTCATCTTGTACAAAGGAACCCTGTACCCACTAAGCTTCCCCCCTGCCCTGCCCCAAGTCCTTTACAGGATGAGAAAACAAAAATGCTTCAGGGGGCAAAGAAACTTTCCATCAGAGGAGGGCTGGGTCCCAGGATCTCTCTGGGCCCCCTCCCTCCTAGGAGCAGTAACTGTGACCTTGGGCAACCATAGCTGCAGGTGGTGGGTGCCTCGGAACCCACCCAGGAGGCCTGCTGCAGGCTCCCCTCATGACACATGCCTGGCAGAGCCAGCTCAGCCCGAGTGTCTAAGGCCTCATGTTCATGAGCCATCTTCCTCTTTGGAAAGCAGGAATCAAGACCTCCAGTTACAGAACTGAAGCAGCTCTGATTAAGCCTACATCTATGTCTGCCTGGCACAGAGCTATGCCCAGGAGAGGGGTGCACTGTCTGCCTCTGGACCAGCCGAGGGGAGTGGGGAGGAAGGAGCAGCAGAGAGAAGGGGAATCAGGCAAGGGGGCTGCTCCCAGGCTGTTCTGTGCCCGCATAGGACCTCATGGAGGAGCAGAGGCCATGGGGGCTTCCAGAGCCCAACACAGTCCTTGCAATTAACATGGGCACAGCTGGAATGCTGCAAACTCCAGCCCAATCTACAACCACCCCCACAACCCCCACAGAAGCTTGAGAGAAGGAGAGGAAGTCAGGATTTATCCCTAAGCTAACCAGTCCCCATAGCTGATGGATTTTTCTGAAGTACAATCTCACAGTCTCCCAGGCGAGAGTTAATTTTCTTTGGCAAGGGACAGGTCTCAGGCTGGCAAGCTTCGAAGCGCTCCCACCACGCGATGCCTCTGCTTGGCTGCTGGACCCGAAGTGGGGCTGGCAAGACTGGGTATCGACAAACAAAAAACAGACACACTTCCCAAAGAGTGTCGCTCTTCCTCAGCCAGGACTTGGGGAGGTCGCACAGATAGGCCGGCGTCTTCATGCTTGAAAATAATACTGGCAGTCACCTTTGAGGATGACTCTCATGAGCAACCCAAGGTGAGTCACAGCACTGTCCCAAAGTGCCCTGGCCAAGCCTGGAGACATTCATTCGAAAGAAGAACTCACGTGCTGGATGTATTTGCATCTCAGGGACTCCTTTCTGCTGTCTTGGGTTTGGCTCTACCTCCCAGAGAGAGGCAAGATCACAGCTAGAAACCCCTGGATTCTCTCCTCACCAGTCTCCTTTCCCGCCACCCTCCTCGCTGTGTCCTTACACCCACCACTTCATTCCTGGACCACACTGAACATAATCTTCCATCTTCACTGAAGAATATCTTATTCCCACTGTTCACACTCTCTCCTCTCCCCAGCTTCTTGGGCAGTTTCCATGCAGAAGAAAAAGCCTACATTCACTGTGTCTTTTATAATCCTCCTCGGTCTCCGGGCAGCCACCACCCCGCTACAGCCAGAGAGTCCCGAGCCCCCTCCTTCCTCCTGGTTTCCTTGCACTTTCTGGCTGGTCCCCTCAGGCTCTCACTGAGTCCACCCCTACTCGTGGCCTGACTCTCTGCTTCCACCCACCCTTCAGAAACTCCCCCATCCTTCCTGAAGCTGAAATCCAACAATCCTTTCCCACCTCCAAGGTGACCTGCCTCAGGTCCTACCTCCTGCCCCCCCCACTCTTTCCCCAGGACCCTCTGCATACTCTTCCCCTAGAGGCTCACCTTGGGCCCTTCCTCCACTGCACAGCCTTTCTTTTTAGCCACATTGTCTCCCCCCGAGGCCACAAGAGGCGTGTCTAGGGCCCAATTCACCCCAGCTCCTGTCTTCCACACTCATCCCAAGCATTGGCCCCTGGTGAAACTCTGCCGGGTTCCATGTCCATCTAAATAGGGTGGTCTGCTCTGCTGTCTCACCTTCCTGCTCCTCTGTCCTTGTCAGGCCAGGTTCTGCCCTACCTCCCTCCCTCTCTGTCCCAGGAATGTGCTCTCACCCTTTAAGATGAGCAGTCAAGAGGCACTTCCTCCTGCACAACCAGATAAACTGACTGGTCACCTCCCCTGGGGTCCCCTCTTCACCTCCCTAACACAAAGGTGCGTGGCCACCAGAGCACCAGACACGTCCCCCAGCAGCTGATCACCAAACAGAGGGCAGGGGCTCCCTTTGCCTCTCCCAGGAGGGCCTCCCCAGGAGCTGAGTCCCAGCTCTTAGACCTGAGGCCAGGACATGGTCAATGACGTCGCTTCCCTGGCAGTGAGGGTTTCTGCCACAGAGGGGCCCAGGCAGGAGTGGGGAGGCACATCCAAGAACTAGTCTTCATCTTGACAGCCCCCCTAAAGGGCTGGCATGCCATCCCCACATTTCCCTGCACGTGTGTACACGACTGAAGGACAGTACATGATGGTCTCCGATGAGTCTGTGGCAACCACGATTATATGAAAACACAGCTCTTTGCAGGACAACCTGCCCCACAGGAAGACCCCAGCAGTGTTGCTTGGAGAGACTAAAGGGCTTGCTCCATAAACATACACACCCTGGGGATTTCTCTGGTAGTCTAGTGGTTAAGAGTCCTCCTTCCAGTGCAGGGGACAAGGGTTTGATCCCTGGTCGGGGAACTAAGATCCCACATGCCACGGGGCACCTAAGCCCTCGTGCCACAATTTGAGAGCACATGTGCTCCAGAGCCTGTACACCACAAAAACAGAAGCCTGCAAATAGAGAAAGCCTGTTTACTGCAATGAAGACCCAACATAAACAAAATTTTAAAAATATAAAATAAAAAACTTAGAAGGAAATTAAAACAAAAACCAAACAACATGTAAGTTATCAAGTAGTCTGAGCCCAAGCTAGGGTGTTAAAATTGTTCTGACTTTAAATAGCATTTCCTGGTGGATCTAGGAGTGCACATGGTATAAATAAGTTTGGAAAATGATGCATTAGGCAGAATTTAATGAGTTGCTTTCTTGCAAGACTAGTCAAGGCTTTTAATATGGCTCTCTGGGACCCAGGGCAGGGGCAGGGTTGGGGTGGGGGCATGGTTCACACGGTGTGTCCCCAGTCAGATCTGAATGTGGGCCACAATTGGGGGGACCATCTCCTAGGACTCCACTGAGCCCAATTAGAGAAGACCAGTGCAAACAGTCATGTAATTAATTAGAAGTAGATATAATTGGCTACATCTGAACATCATTAATAAAAATTACATAGAGAAATGGCTAACTTCCTTTCATTTAATCACATAAATTATGTTGGGCTCTGAGTAGTGGCTCAGAGTGCTATTTTCTTGAAACATTTTTCATCTTTTAAAAAAAGGTGTTGATGAATTTTTTCTCTCCTAACGTGCAACTTAAAAAAAGAAAAGTTGGTGTCAGAGCAGGCATTTCCAAGTGCTTGAGAACACACACACCAAGGTGAGGAAGCAATCTTAGCGGCTGCTCCCTGCCTCCTCTGAGAAGGAGGAAGTGGTGGCAAGGGGAGCTTTCATGGGCTATGCCCTCCCCATCTGTCATGCGGTTCTTTCTCAGGACCACGCCCCCGAGTCATGAGTCCTCACTTGACAGACGAGGACAATGAGCTTCTGAAAGTGTCAGAAACCAGAGCTACACACAATCACAGACTTCCTGACCATCTGTGATCCACGAGGAATTGGGGTGGACATTGCGAAGGGTCAGACAAAGGGTTACTCTCTGCGGTGAACAAGTCCACAGAGAGACCAGTGGTCAGGCAGGAAAGCACAGGGCAGACTTCATTGTGGCTTAGGACTTCCCTGGTGGACCACTGTTTAGGAATTTGCCTGCCAATACAGGGGACCATGGTTTGATCCCTGGTCTGGGAAGATCCCACATGCCTTGAAGCAACTAAGCTCATGCACCACTACTATTGAGCCTGTGCTTTACAGCCTGGACGCTGCAACTACGGAAGCCCAAAAGCCTAGAGTCTGTGCTCTGCAACGAGAACCCACCACAATGAGAAGCTCTTGCCATCACAACGGGAAAGTAGCCCCCACTTGCCTCAACTAGAGAAACTCCTCTCAACAATAAATACCCAGTGCAGCCAAAAATAAAACAAATAAATAAAGAAAAAATTAAAAAAACTTAAGTGCCAACTCTCTTAAAGAATTTGCTAATATTAACGGTCTTTTCTGACAGACCTGTGCACACCTGTGTCTTACCTTTTCCTACCTCAAGGGTCTGTTGTGTAAGTATTATGGGAATAGTGAGGCCCGGAACATAATTCTCCAGGGGAAATAAAATAGAACATAACTTCTATGTGAGTGGAAGCACATTCACAAAGATATCTGTGAAAAGACAGCAGGCACGCTCTGAGAAGTAGTATTCTGAAATTACAAACAGGATGGTTCCCTTGCAGTAGAAAAGTAAATACATCCAAGTCTCTTCTCTCTGCAGATCTCCTCCCAGAGATTCATTCTGGTGTAACTATCAGTTAAAAATATCCATCTCTTTGTACTTTTCTCTCACAGAAGAAATATACTTTTCTGCAAAGAACACTGATCAGTGTATTCACTTAAATGACTGTCTTGCACACTGCAGGTGGGGGAATGCAATCACTAAGGGAGCTCAGCTTCATGTCAATTGTCAATATCATTGATACTCTAATGATATTTCAAGATACATAAATATTCCACTAGATCTTTTATTTTCTTCAGTTCTTCAGTGCTCAGAAGGCTTGAAGAATTCTTCAGGCACTGAAGAATTGAAGATTTCGAACTGTGATGCCGGAGAAGACTCTTGTGAGTCCCTTGGACAGCAAGGAGATCAAACCAGTCAATCCTAAAGGAAATTAGTCCTGAATATTCATTGGAAGGACTGATGCTGAAGCTCCAATACATCAGCCACCTGCTTTGAAGAGCCAACTCATTGCAAAAGATCCTGATGCTGGAAAAGATAGAAGGCAGAGGAAAAGGGGGTGACAGAGGATGAGATGGTTGGATGGCATCATAGACTCAGTGGATATGAATTTAAACAAACTCCAGGAGATGGTGAAGGACAGAGGAGCCTGGCGGACTACAGTCCAAGGGGTCGCAAAGAGTCAGACACAGCTGAGGGACTAACACTTCCACACTTCACACAGAGACTCAGTTACCCAGAAAGTGAAGAATCGGACAGCTGTACAGCCCCACCTGCAGCAACCCTCCAGTAAAACAACTTGGTTTCACACAGATCAGAAGCCAAACCCCACACCATGCAAGATAACCTCTCAATTCTTACCAAAAACAAGTGGTTTGGTAAGGTCCTGAAAACCCTCCTGGTGATGAAATCTTTCTGGAATAAAACAAGAAAAGAGAGGAAATTATTTTGGTTTCAGAAATGACATGGGTGCCCCTGCAGAGCACTCCTTTGGGTGTAGAAATTTAAATGAGTGAGAGGCTTTGAATACCTGGGAAAGTGAACTGATTCTAATTCTAATGAGATGATCAGAAATGACCCTGAAACAAATAATTGAAATGTTTCTTTGGCCATTCATCACATGATCATTGCCTTAACATCATGTTGGACAAATAAAGCGATGGCTTATGTATCGCTCTGGCTGGAGAGGCTGTCAGCATTTCAATGAAGCTCCTCAAAGCTCACATGAATATGTATTTTCCCACAACAAAGCTTGACCCCACTAGTTGGCAGAAGCAGTATTCTGGGACACTCTCAGAAGAGGTGGGTGTGCAAGTTGGGGCTGGAGGGGGATGAAAGGAGATTAAAGGAAGGAGAGAGAAGGCAGGCCACCTCTCCTCTCCCCTGCGTGGCTTCCTAGCCCACCCTTCCTCCCAGGCAGCACATTTTCAGGAAGAGAATTCATTTGAAGCAATTCTACTCAGATGGACGAAACTGGAGCCCATTATCCAGAGTGAAGTAAGCCAGAAGCAAAAACAACAATACAGTATATTAACGCATATATATGGAATCTAGAAAGACAGTAACGAGAACCCAACATGGGAGACAACAAAAGGAACGCAGATGTATAGAATAGACTCGTGGACTTTGTGGATGAGGGTAAGGGTGGGATGTTATGGGAGAAGGGCATTGAAGCATGTTAATTGTCATGTGTCTAATCAATCGCCAGCCCAGGATTGATGCTCGGGACTGTTGCAGCGAGATTTCCCGGGGGGGAGGGAGGAGGGAGGGGGGTTCCGGAGGGGAAGCATATGTAAACCCATGGTGATATCATGACATTGTATGGCAAAAACAAGTAAAAAAAAATAAATAAATAAATTAAAAAAAAACAAAAAAAAAAAGGAAAGAGGACTTAGGTTTCACGGTCTCCTTGAACAGAGGGTGCTTCACAAGTGTGAGCTAGAGAAGAAAACATGGGTTGTACGGGAGTTCATGGTAGGGCAGGAGATGACAGGGGATGGAGAGCCTGGGTTGGGGCAAGAGGATGGGTTTCCCGATCTGAAACGTCACATCCAAATGCCTTTTCTCCCTCTCATTTGGCTGAAGACAGAGTAAGTGATAAAGGAATTTCTTTGTTCCTTCCAAAACCAAGGCAATGGCAACTTCCTCCCCAGCATCCCACCTCCTGGGAGCATCTCATGAACAGCTGTGCTGGTCAGGGAGTCCACCATCACCCTGGCCCCAGGTCTTCAGTCAGGGGATGGTGTCCTTCTTTGGGGACGACAGGAGGTCTGGCCAGCAGCTAACTGGGGATTCTGGGAGTCACCCAAAACTGATCCAGTGCAGATGCCTTGGTCTAGATGTAAAAGAAAATGATGGGTCAGCCTGAGAAGGTTGCAGATGCTCCAACTGTGACCAAGACCCACAATGTGGCCAAGCCACTCGGTGATCAAGTCACATGGCCATAAACTGCTAGCCTCCACTCTGAATGCGTTCATGCTAAATCACTTCAGCCGTGTCTGACTCTTTGCAATCCCATGGACTGTAGCCCACCAGGCTCCTCCATCAATGGGACTCTTCAGGCAAGAATACTAGAGTGGGTTGCCATGCCCTCCTCCAGGGAATCAACCTGACCCAGGGATTGAACCTGCGTTCCTTACATCTTCTGCAAGGCAGGTTCTTTATCACCTAGCATCACCTGGGAGGATGTTTGCCTCCCTCGTCTGTTTCTTTCCCAAGGCAAGTGCTTCTGCTGCCTCTCAAGTCCCTTCACAGTGTCAGCCTCAGCTCCATCATGTGTAAAATGGTGGCAGTGGGAACCACCTTACAGGAGGGATGAAGGTGAAACCCCACAAAACCTGGAAAATGCCACCTGGGGCCACGGCAGCCTCAACAGCACGCCCTTCCCTCTGCCAACCCCAGCATCCAACACCTCCAGGAGGAAGTGACTTGGTGGTTAGTGCTCATACTAAGGGTCATGTCCAGGGGCTTCCCTGGTGGTCCAGCGGTTAAGACTACGTGCTCCCAACACAGGGGCCCTGTGTTCAATGCTTGGCCAGAGAACTAAGATCCCATATGATGCATGGTATAGCCAGGAAAAAAAAAAAGTCAGTATATATTATGTCTAGCAGCAAGAACCCTCCCTGGGAGTCAGGAGAGGGGCCTCAATTCCTTGGTGTGTTCCAGGTTTGCTCTGTGAGCTCAAGCAGATCACTCAGAAAGGTTATGGTCCTCCCTGGGCATCCCCCACCCCAGCTCTGGCCAGCTGTGACCAAGGAGGGCAGAAAAGGGTCCAGAAGCCTCCAGCACAGGCTGGAGTCCCCTACACCCATCTCTCCCTCCCTTCCCTCCTCCAGCCACCACCACCCATGTCACCACCCACCGTGGAAGGGCCCCTCACCCAGAAGTCCAGCATCTCCCATCCCTCCAGGCCAAGAAGTGCCCAGGGAACCCCAGAGCCCAGCTCTCCCTCTGCTGCACCCCTGCCTCCCACCTGAGTCCCCTGAAAGAGCAGTGTCATCCACCTGTAGCCTGAGCACCCCGCCTGCTCCCAAGGTTCCCTACAAAGACACCCAACCATCAAAGCACTTTGGAAGGACGGCCGGTAGCACCGGGCTCCTTATGTAAGGAAGCAGGCCCACATCTCAGCTCAATTTAGCATCTGGTTTTAAGTGTCTATTTATAGGCCTCACGCGAGCACCCCTTGTGGATGGCGGGGTGTCAGGGCTCCGGGCTCCCGGCCACCGCTATTCATTAGCATTCCTTTCGTGTTTGTCTTCTCTCATTTTCCCAGCAGCATTGTAACTCAGCTGCAAGGTCACCTACAGTCTGGACTCAGCGCCACTTCTCATCTTCTCTAAAGAAAATATGAATTTTCTTTCTCCTGTGGCAGTGCCCTCTCCCCATCCTCTGGGGGCCCCTGGCTTGTGCCAGTTATAGCAGAACTGTGTTATTTTCATGACCTGCGTCTCCCCACAGATGGCTCATCTCAAAGACAAGTTTAGCAAAGTCGTGGGTTGGGGCATCCAGGAAGGCCTCGGGCATCCACTGTCGCCTCCCTGGTTTGCTCTTAGTCCACTCGCCACCTGGCCAGGCACAGCGGCCAGAATGAACCCAGAGGTTTGGAACATTCAGGCTCTCCTTGGCCATGTATGAGCTGGCCACTTCTCCTTGTACCAAACACACATGCCGGGTCTCTACTCATCCCCTCGAGAAGCAGCCAGTGCGGGTCAACTGCTCTGCCCTTTTTGGTCACGTGTGACTGGACAGAAATACCAGAATCTGCTCTTTTGGTAACTCACAGCCATTTCTGAAATAACCCCCTCATCCTCTCATGTCATCAACCTCCAGCCTGGGAACTCAGGACACAGTTCTGGGAACTCCCCACAGTATTAAAACACGCAGCCACTCACTGCATGGTTAGTCCAGGCACAGGCTGGTAGGTTTTTAGGTCATCCTAAGCCCAGGTTCCCTGGTGACACTGGAGACAGGAAGTCCCAGGAGACCAGCAGACTCTGCAGAGACACTTCCCGTCCACATACTGATGACCGGATCCTCTGGGGCCGATCCCCCTGCCCTTGGAACCAGTGCAAAAGGAAACGCAGGCCCTCTGCCCGCCAGCTCCAAGCCCACAGCAGAATTCAAGCACAGACAACACTGCCAACCAAAGCCCTTCAGCCGCCTGACTTCAAACACCGTGAGATCTGATCCTCCCGTGAATACTGGGGCTGCAGCCGCTGGTATCCGGTTTGAGAAGTAATTAATTTTCTCACAGATGCCACCTCACTGCCCTCAGAGGGTCCTCGTGATTCCACGTGCACACTTCTGGCAATAAATTGGATCTCTGATCAAACAGGGCATATGAAATGTCATGTTTCCAGATGCTTGGGAATAAACAGATTCTAAATATTCCTGAGACCCGATGGTTCACAGATTTGCTGGTAATCAGCTGCTTTTGATATTACGGCAAGGGAATCAGTGGGAGAGTCCAGGTCCAGAAAGATCCTGGAGGCCTGGTGGCAGCCCAGTAGGTTGGGAAAGGGTATCTGGAAAATGGTCATGGCCCTAGACAGGCCTACTCACAGGAGCCTCCCCACTAGAGCAGGAGAGGCTGCCTTGAGAGTCCTGGAAAGGGCAGTGCTGGTGGGAGAAGGTTCAGAACCAAGCTTCATAAGCTTTCTCTTGCAAAGTTAATGCAAATCCCACAGCTTCACGGACTCCCAGACCTGGGAGCTGTCCTGAGGCCCACCTGGGGACAAGGAGCAGGAGACGGAGGTCACCTGTCCACGGCGGAAACGGGATGTCTATCTGGAAACACCAGCACAGCAGAACCATCGACCCACTGCCCAGAATCAAATTTCTTTCTCCAGTTGATCCATGAACTATGGCTGAATGAATTTCCTTAGTTAAACTGGCAACATTGGGCTTTGTAAGGGGCTGGGGCCTGGGCACCCAGGTGCAGGGAGACCCGGGACGCTGTGGGGAAGAACAGGTGGGATGTGGTGAGCAGTAGTAACCCAGGCTCCAGGAATCACTTGCTGACGAAGGACTCCGGCCACAGAGTGGAAGCCCTGGGCGGGGGGTCGAGAGGGGGTGTATGCAGAGCGCCATGGCCGCGGTCAGGTACACAGAGGCAGACGTCAGCTCAGGTGTGACTCCTGCAGTCCCGGCCTGGTGACCGCAGCAGCCCTTAAACTCAGATGCTTGTAAGACTAGCAGGACCTTTGCATGAGGGAAAGCCTGGAATGGAGGTTCATACTTGCACTGCTGTCTCAGGCCAGCCCATGTAGACACGGGGCTTGCCTATACTCTGCTTCCTCAAAGAGCAGACAGTCAGCTGGCAAAGGTCAGCATCTGGCAGGAAAGCCACAGCTCAAGGCGGCCTCTGGGACCTGGCTCTGCAGCTCAGCCAAGCTGCCCCGGGGTAAACAGTGAGATGGCCCACGTTGGGTGTGACTGGAACCACAGGATGGAATCAGGAAGTGGGGCCCGGGTGGGGCCTGGAGGTCTGCTGCTTCCTGGGGGACAGGGTCAGTCAAGCACAGCAGTCTTATAAAAGGGCAGGTAAAGAACTGGGGCCCCAAGAACTGGCCACAAACCAGTGTTGTGGGGAAATAGGGGATGACCTCGGAGAGGGGCTCCAGGTCCTCTGAGCCAGGTGGACACAGAGGACACAGCCCGGGTTGTTGTACGAAGAGGACTCAGGCGCTGGGAGAGAGCAGTGGTAAAGTTGAGATGCTCCATGGATGGGCACCAATGGGATGTTCACAAGTAAAAATCTTAAATAGTAAATAACAGAGTCTTCTAGCGAGATGCAAGGGAAAGTCTTCAAATGCTAATAATTCTACTTATTGATATAAACACCCACAGGTATTATTTTGCTCCTTCTGGACAAGAAGTTGTGTCTTTAGAATCAAAGTTCAAACCTTAAGATTCTCATTTGTACAAATGTCTGGGGAAGAGACTAGCTTTGAAATCCATCTTCAATAGATTTCTCCAAGTTTGAAAAGCAATTGTTTTGTTTGAGAAGGTGGCTTCTAAACACCCTGTTAACATACTGAATTAAGGATAACACACAAATCAATACCTTTAAAATAGTCATACCCTCCACTCTTGAAAGTTTAGTTTTCAAAGCCTAAGGGTGGCAGACATCACAGATGCTAACATTCTATCCCCAGATTCCTCACTTCCTGTCTTCCAACACGGAGACTTTCTATGTGATGAGTTTACTGAGAAGGGACTGTTTTCTCAAGGGGGCTCTTTGTTTCCCCTCCTAGGGCCCGAGAGACCACACCCTGAAGGCAGAGTTGGCAGCAAAGATGTGTGGTGGTTCTATCTGTGTCAAACCCCAGAAATCTGCTACAAATCCAAACTGGCTCTGATGTTCATATCTCCTTCTCTATGTTTGCTTTATGTAAAATCCTCCTTCGGGGTTCTACTAAATAAACCTGGGAGCTCCTTATACAGTCTCGAGCTAAGTGATTAACACTGGGGTTAAATCAACATGTCCTGACCCGACAGCACCCTTATCTTCCATAAAGTCGACCTTAAGCAGTAGATGGCGACCTGAGGACTGAAGCACAGCTACCCCTGCTCTTCGTGGTAGGGGTGTTTACAACTCTGTAATCCTGACACGTTTCCCTAGTGATGCTTGATATTAAACCAGTCCTGTGTCATGGACTCCTTGTCTCACTTTGGGGAAGGAAAGGACAATTGGACACTAAGGTATAAAAGACCAGAACTCAGTGCCAAGGCAGAAAGCAGTCCACCAGGTCTGCACAGACCCTGGCTGGCATAGGGTGGGAGCAGGGTATTGAAACGAGCCCTCCCAGCCTGGGTCAACCTGGGCCTCCTCACTACTATTCCTTCCTAAGCAAAAGAGGCTTCTATTTTTGCTGCAAGGTGCTTGATGCCTTCCAATCCCCTGACAGCTGTCCCCTGGAGGGATGCTGGGATTTCATTTTCTATTCAGGCTCTGGGTGGGTAGGGGTGGGGGGGTCATCCAGACACCAGGAACCAGAGACAAGCACTGCCTGCAATCATATCAGAGGAGGACACAGCACTCTGGAGGGCTCCAGGCAAGATGCTGGGATGTCCACACGGTCTGCGGGGCCTGGTGCAGCAAGGGTTATTCCATCCATCCTGTGCTCACCAGGACAGGCACTCATGCTTCACAGGTGGGGACCTTTTAGTCCTCCCAGCACCACTGCATGGTAGAGAAGATGATCATCAGCCCTATTTTATAGGTGGGGAAACTGAGGCTCATAAAAATTATTGAAGTCACACAGGAAGTGCTGGGGCTGGGGTTTAACCCTGGCACTTAGCCCCTGAGTTCACATTATGTCAGCAGGAAGAAAAGGGGAAGACATTTATAATACATAAACCAAAAGAAGGATCATAAGAGTCAAAAACTGAGGACTTCCTTGGTGGTCCATTGGTTAAGAATCTGCCTTCCAATGCAGCAGACCCAGGTTTGACCCCTGGTCAGGGAACTAAGATCCCACGTGCCACAGGGCAGCTAAGCCTGTGAGCTGCAACTACTGAGCCCACGTGCTCTGGAGCCCACAGGCCACAACTAGAGAGTGGCCTGAACACCACAACGAAGGGCATGTGCACTGCAGCTAAGACCCAACACAAACAAATATTTTTCAAAGAATTTAGAAAATGAATAAATGACACGAATCAGTAATTCACAGAATAAAAATACATGAAACATACATATAATTTCATATAAACATATGAAAAGACGTTCAACCTCACTGGCAGGCAGAGAAATGTAAACTAAGAACCCTTAGAGATAGCACTTTCCCCACGTCTGACAATAGTGTTGTCAAGAAATAGGACAAGCAGGACACACACACACACATGCAAAACTGGCAGGACTGCTCAACAGGAGACACTCTTCAGAAAACAAATTTTGCTGCTTTCGGAAAATAGGAAGACTCATGTACTGTCTCCTGCAACAGTTACCAGCCTCGCTAAATATTCTAGGCAAATCTGGCTCATGGTCTTGTAGAGACACACTGGGTAGTCCTAACAGCCTTGTCTGTAACAGCAACAACCTGGAAAGCACCTGAACATCCACCAGTGGAGAACAGACAGGTTACATCACATTCCTACAATGAAACCCCACGCACCATTGAGAAGGTCCAAAACGACAGCTACACGTTTTCCCAGGGATGAATCTCACACACATAAGATGCAGCAGAAAAGGCAAGCTACAGAAAAAAAAACACACACACTTTGATATCAGTTACATCATACTTCAAGACAGAAAAATTCACAGGCATGGCTGTGCTGACAAACACAGTGAGTATAAACATCTAACTCTCATAGCAGTTACCTCTATGTGGGGACAAGAGGGTGCCACCAGGGAGGGGCTCTAGTTGCACTGCTCATTGTGGTGGATTCAAACATTCCACAAGTTCTTGCACAATCCCCTCAAAAGGTGGACCCCACTTCACCTTCCCTGGGCTGTCTCTTGTGAACAGGTCCTGAAAGGCATGCACTGTTCTTACATCCCTCACTCAGGGGAAAACCGGCCACCAGGCTGTGAGGACATCCACGCAGCACCACAGACAGGGCCACACGGCAAGGAACTGAGGCTCCTGCCAACAGCCACATGGATCCTCCAAGGACTGCAGCCCCAGCCCACATCTTGATCTTGACCCTGAGCCCAGGGACCTGACCCCGGGGTCTGAACTGCTCCCAGATCCCTGACACACAAACTATGTAGAAGATAGTAAATTGGTGGGGGGAGAAGGGGGTTGACGTAGACAAGAATCACTTTATTCCTTTGTCAGGCAAAAGGGAACACAGCAGGTTCATGCCCTCAAAACTGTGTGTCCCAACCCAGGGAGGATCTGGTGAGGAGTTTTATAGCAATGTTTCAAGGGCAGAGTTGCTAATAAGGAACAGGGTGTGTGCAGGATCTGCGTTCCTTCTTTTTTTAAAATTAATTTTTATTGGAGTACAGTTGCTTTACAACATTGTGTTAGCTTCTACTGTACGGCACAGTGAATCAGCTACACTATGCATATATCCCCTCTTTTTTGATTGTTTTAAATTGGAGGACAATGGCTCTACAATGTTGTGTTGGTTTCTGCCGTACAACAACATGAATCAGCTACATGTATACATATATCTCCTCCCTCTAGAGCCTCCCTCCCACCCCCTCATTCTACCCCTCTAGGTCAACCCCTCTTTTTTGGGTTTCCTTCCCATTTAGGTCACTACAGAGCACTGAGTAGTTCCCTGAGCTATACAGGAGGTTCTCATCCATTATCTATTTTATACATAGTGAAGATAACAAATGCTTACTGTTTTATACCACTACATGGTGGCATGAATGATTAACAAAAATAGATAATCAATACAGGAATACTTTCCATCTTAAGTAGGCTGTGGGCACACAGGTGTTCATTACATTATTCATTTTACCTTTCTGTATGCCGAATGTTTTATAATAAAAATTTAATGCCAAAGACTTGAATTAAGTCAATGTTGGTTAATAATTGCAAATGATGAATCTTAAAAGACAGGAAACCATGACAGGCACACCCTTCTTCTTTTTGGGTGACTAAGGAAAGCAGTCTCTTCTAGGGACATAAGTGCTAGTTGCTTATATCCAACTCTTTGTGATTGATTGGACTGTAGTCCACCAGGCTCTTCTGCCCATGGGATTCTCCAGGCCAGAATACTGGAGTGGGTAGCCTTTCCCTTCTCCAAGGGATCTTCCCAACCCAGGGATCGAACCTGTGTCTCCTACATTGCAGGCAGATTCTTTACCATCTGAGCCACTAGGTAAACCCATTCTGGGGACATAAGAAACTTACAAAAGCCCCCAGAAGGGGTGGAGAGTCACGGGAAGTAGTGACTGGGCAGGGGAAGAAGGGGCTAAGGATGTGCTCTATTAAAATATTAAAACAGGGAGATGTTTTTAGCTAAAAGAGTATGAGCCTGAGCCTGAGCCTGAGAGATTACCCCAGTAGGAATGAAGGATCAGGTATGTCGGCAGCAGTAGGGGTGGCCCACTCCCTCATCTGTTCTCCCCATGCCTTTCAGCCATCAGAGAAGGACAGGGCTGCCAGAAGCCAGGATCTGGTCATCAACACACCCTCTCTCCCCTGCAGGTCCTAGACAGCAGGACACTTCACTTCTTAGACACAGCCGAGCTGGTCAAGGTCAACTGGTCCAGTTAGAGCAGCCAGAGCAGTCAGGTCTAGCAGACCCATTCTATCCCTGAAGAATCACCATAGAACTACTCAAGACCACTTATTTTATTTTTATTATTTAACTCATTAATTAATTTGTTTGCATCAGGTCTTAGCTGCAGCATGTGGGATCTAGGTCACTGATCAGGGATTCAACCTGGGTTCCTTGGATTGGGAACTTGGAGTCTTAATTGCTGGACCACCACAGAAGTCCCAACACCATTTACTTTAATCCTAATATTGAAGGGCTTAAATCCAAAATCTCACCCATGCTCTCTTCCACAATTTGCTCATTCAAAGAACTATGTCCAAATCCATTTAAATTAAAACAAAGCACTTTTCCTGTCATAAAGTGACAGCAGAAGCAACAGTAATGCCTCATATATCCTGAGTTTGCTTTCCTCTTTTGAGAAAACACTCAGTTGAGGGGACAGAGGAGGTTAAGCTATGCTTTAATATTCTCCTTTTGACGCTGACGTGTCAGGAAAATGACCCCTGAGAATTTGGATCATTTGTGTTTGCTCTCATCACTCACGCTCTCGAGCTGGCCCCTGGGGACAAGAGGAGGAAAAGCACAGGGTGAGAGGTGCAAATAGTGAGGGGGACCATGTGCAACGTTGGGGCTCTGTGACAGCACCAGAGGCGGTGCAGGTGAGGCAGAAACCCCACCCCTGGTGCTGCTCTGTCCTCACCTTGCAGGGCGGGACCCAGACAGCCACACTGGACCACTGGGGACCAGGATGCCTGACCTCAACCAGTCACTGTCTCCCAGCCAGTCAGGGACCCCCCTTGGACATGAACCCAAAGGACGTGATGTCCCCAGACTTGCCTGCTGTGGCCACCTCAGGCTCAGCCAAGGTAGGTCTTGGAGAGCCAGGGCAGGAGGCAGCATGAAGCTGGATGGCACGCCCCCACCCCCACCGGCAGTTTATCCAGCCCCAGAGCTGGGCTTCCCATGTGGCTCAGTGGTAAAGAACCCACCTGCCAATGCAGCAGACATGGGTTTGATCCCTCAGTTGGGATGATCCCCTGGAGAATAAAATGGCAACCCACTGCAGAATTCTTGCCTGGGAAATCCCACGGACAGAGGAGCCTGGTGGGCTACAGTCCATGGGGTTACAAACAGTTAGACTCAACTTAGGGACTAAACAACAACAACTAAAGCCAAAGAAAGAATGAAAATGGTGAACAATAGCCAAACTTACTTCTAAACAGATACAAAAACCCTAAAAACACATTAACCAAATGTACCCAGCAGTTTCTAAGCAAACACATCACAATGAAGTATGGGTTTATCCCAGGGATGTCAAGTTGGTGTCATAATAGAATAGCTATTAATGCAATCATTTGTCAGCACATGAACAGATTATCTCAGTTGATGTGGAAGAATCACTTCATAAAATTCAACAGGACTCATAACTAAAGGGAGGGGGACTTGTGAATGGATCAAAGAGGGATGCTTAACAGACAGTGGGCATCTACCGCAAACCTGCAGTCAACATCCTTCTGTCTGGGAGACCACTAGATACCCCACAGGAAGGAACAGGACAAGAACTCAGAGCATGGCTGCTTCTGCCTGAAGCTGTCCTGTCATCCCTTGGCAAAGAAATCAGAAAACAAAAAGAAATCAAAGGATGATGATTGGAATCGACAAGGCCCAACTGACATTATTTGCAGGGGACATGCTGTCCACAGAGAAAATCCAAAAGATTCTACAAACAATCCAGCAAGAGATTAAGACACAAACTCAACTATCACAAAGAGTCAGAGACACCCCCAGGATGGTAGCCAAAAATGGACACCAAGGAATCAATCTAATATTTTAAAAAAGCAAGACCTTTTCAGAAAAATACTCCATGAGGAAGAGTCTATAAAAATCTCAAACGCGGGGTTTCAAGAGCATCCATGTACCAGGAGGGTGAGGTACCACCTCTACAAGAAAGGAAGCTCCTGCCCTCAGGACCCCTCATACTTCACCCTATGCATCCCTTCATCAGGCTATTCATCTGCATCCTACATCATATCCTTTAATACACTGGCAAACACAAGGAAGTATTCCCCTGAGTTCTATGAGCGGTTCTAGTAAATTAATTAAACTCAAGAAGGAGATCATAGGAACCTCACATTTATTTATAGCCCATCAGTCAGAAGCACAGGTGACAACCTGGACTTGGAACTGGTGTTTAAAACGGAGTAAGAGCAGTCTTGTAGGACTGAGCCCTCACCCCATGGGAGCTGATGCCCTCTCCAAGTAGATGGTGTCAGAACTGAATTAAATTGTAGGACACCCAGCTGGAGTAGCACAGGGTAGTTCGGTGGGGACACTGCACACATGTGGTATCAGAAGTGCTGTGAATGTGGCAACAGCGTGAAGGTAAAAGAGAAACCAGTTCAGCTATAGGTTGTCCCAAGACAGCTTTTTGTTTTGTTTTACTTTTCAGCTGCCCCACATGGTGTGTAAGATCTTAGTTCCTCAACCAGGGATTGAACCTGCAACCCCTGCAATGGAAGCACAGAGTCTCAACCACTGGAGCGTTTTTAAAAGGTTCTCCTTCCTAACACTTTATTTAGGAATTTTCCATCACTCTTCCTCAGTGAGATTGGCATGTAGGTTTCTTTTACTGAATAACCTTGATGTTCCATCTTTTTCTATGCAGTAATTTAAGTAGCATTGAGACTATACATTCTTTAAAGATTTGATGGAATTCTCCTGTGAAGCTATAGAGGCTTGGAGATTTTTCTATTTGTTTCCATGGAAAATGGTTTGTTTACACTTTATTTATCCACTGGGGTCAGTTTGGGTAATTACAATTTCCTAGGAAAGTACCCCTTTTTAAATCCAGGTGCACATTTATTTGCACAGCAATGTAAAAGGGGCTTCTAATGATTTTTCTAGCAGGCTCTGTTTTGTTGGTTATTTCCCCATTGTCATGCTTTATTTTGTGTCTTTGGATTCTCTCTTTCTCTCATAATTAGGTTAGATAGTGGTTTGCCCACCTGATTTTACTCCTAAGAATCAGGATTCACATTTTTTTTAATAAGCTTCTTAATGTGGACCGTTTTAAAAGTACTTACTGAATTTGTTACAATGTTGCCTTGTTTTATGTTTTATTTTTTTGGTCCCGAAGCATGTAGAATCTTAGCTCCCTGACAAGGGATCAAACTCGCATCCTCTGCATTGGAAGGCAAAATCTTAACCACTGGACTATCAGGGAAGTCTCAGGATTTATATATTTATCAGTTATGTTACTTTTCTCTGTTCTAATTCATGCATTTCTGCCTCTGATCTCATTTCTTCAGTCTGCTCTCAGCCAGTTTACTGGGTTGTTTCATCCAGCATTTTGAGTTGGATGTTGAATTCATTCATTCGTTTATTTTTTATTTCAAGGCCATAACAACAGCTGTATCAGCATCCCCTAGGTGGATGTATTTATTTTCATTATCATCATATTCTAGAAATTATGGAATTTGGTTTCATGTATTTCCTTTGACCCAGGAATGTATTTATCGAATAGACTTTAAAGCTCTAATTTCCCAGGCTGAAGGGGCTTTGTGTTCTCTATCGTATGTTAACAGAGAGTTTCACTGCATTGTGGTGACAAAATGTTGTTTGCACCATTCCATATTATGGAAAATATGGAGGCTCTCTTTGTAGAGGAATTCACGTTAACTTTCATAAAGTGAAGTAAGTGAAGTCGCTCAGTCATGTCCGACTCTTTTCAACCCCATGGACTGTAGCCTTCCAAGCTCCTCCGTCTATGGGATTTTCCAGGCAAGAAGACTGCAGTGGGTTGCCATTTCCTTCTCCAGATTTTCCCAACCCAGGGATTGAACCTGGGTCTCGCACACTGTAGGCAGATGCTTTACCGTCTGAGCCACCAGGGAAGTCAACTTTCATAAACATTTCACATATTCTGGCAACAAGGGCTTCCCAGGTGGCGCTAGTGGTAAAGAATCTGCCTGCAATGCAGGAGACAAAGAGATGCATGACCCATCCCTGGGTTGGGAAGATTCCCTGGAGGAGAAAATGGCAACCCATTCCAGTATTCTTGCCTGGAGAATCCTGTGGACAGAGGAGCCTGATGGGCTACAATGCTTGGGCCACACAAAGTTACAGAGTCTGGTATGCTGAGGGCATATTTCACACATCTCCACGTTGTGTCTGGGGTGGAGAGTGGCTGCCTGGCCTCTGGAAACAGCACATTTCTCTCCATGCCTCCTGCCCTGTGTGGTCTCCGCTTCATGGACATTCTGTGAAGCTCTGTATCAAGGGCTTTCCTGGTGGCTCAGCTGGTAAAGAACCTACCTGCTGTGCAGGAGACTGGGTTCAACCACTGGGTCAGGAAGATCCCCGTGCCTGGAGAACCCCATGGACAGAGGAGCCTGGCGGGCTACAGTCCATGAGGTTGCAAAGAGTCAGACACGACCAAGTGACTAAGACTTCCACTTTCACCATGGTCACAGGACAAAAATCTCTGGAACTGACCAAGCCCCATAGCAACAGTTGCAATGAGCCTCTGGAGCTAAACTGGCCAGTTCCCTGATACCATATTAGGTAAAATATTCATGCTAATAGCCACCCTCTAGCATCCTAAACAATCACTAATGCTACCCTTCCAGTAGGAATTTTCCTCATTGTTTCTTTTTTTTTCATTGTTTATTTCTAAATCTACTATTTATTTTATTTATTTTAATAAAATATTTATTTTTATTTATTTATTTGGCTAGGCTGGGTCTTAGTTGTGGCATGTGAGATCTAGTTCCCTGACCAGGAATTGAACCCAGGCCCCCTGCATTGGGAACATGGAGTTTAAGCCAGTGGACAAGCAGGGAAGTCTCCAAATCTACCATTTAAATGCAGGAATATGCAGTCCCACAGAAGGAGCCTGTTCATGAGAGCAGCTTGAATGATTCTGAACTTCCCTGAATGGTGATGAACTTACTCTCCAGACATACGTGTACCTTAGTCTACATATGTCGAGGATGACTGTGAAAATGGCAGTTATCCAAGTTCACTGCCCTGTGGGATGCAACATTTACTAAAGCATAAGTAAATGCTGGAGGAGAACACTGAGAAGATGTGGCCGCCAAGAGACCCAAGAACTGACCTGGGGCAACCACCCAGCTCCGTACTCCTCCCCACTGTTCCCACCTGGGAGCTGTCTCAAGGATACAGCCTTAAGATGGTGGTTTCTGTTGAGACCATCTGGTCCGTACCCCTGACTGAACTCCTCGAGGGCCCCCATACGAACTTCAAGGTTTTGGTGGGCGAGTGTGGAGATCTACTGATTTTCAGCCGCCCAAGACAAGCCTCCTGTGTCAATTCCCTTGTTAAACCTGCCTCCTGCACACCTGGAGTGTTTGCCTCTTTCTTGGTCTCTCCCTGCACTTTCTGTGTGCGAGGAGAGGCTGGTTTCCCCTTATACCTCAGGAGCTCCCAAGGTTATGAACTAATCATTGTCATGTCAGCCAGAAGATGGAAGAAATGGATCTCAGGAAAGAGGAATGAGGGGGTGGGAATCCCAAGGTAGGTATGTCCAAAGGTCTCGAGGTCGAAGCTGAAGACACTCCCACTGGCCAAAGGCAGGACCATTTGAATGTCAACAAGGATTGTGACTACAATGGTTTGAAATCTATCAAGTATGTTCAAGCTCCTGAGTTCACAATGAGGGTTTAAATTTTAAAAATTGTACTGGAGGATCATGGGAAACACATTCATCTTTGAAACTGATGAGGTAAATGAACTAAAATAAGGACGTGTTTGCCTGCCTTTTCTCTGTGAAATGTTGCCTTGGGAAACCCCAGAGGAGATGCAGAAGACATCCACAGAAGCATTCCAGTTGATAAGTGGAAAAAAGAATTGACAATCAGAATATCATTTTATTTTTTAAAACTTTTTAAAACTTAACATCTAGGGAGGGGAAAGAAAGTCGCTCAGTCATGTCTGACTCTTTGTGAGCCCATGGACTATACAGTCAATGAAATTCTTCAGGCCAGAATGCTAGTGTGGGTAGCCTTTCCCTTCTCCAGGGGATCTTCCCAACCCAGGAATCGAACTCAGGTCTCACAAATTGCAGGCGGATTCTTTACCATCTGAGCCACCAGGGAAGCCCAAGAATACTGGAGTGGGTAGCCTATCCCTTCTCCAGGGGATGGACCAGATGGTCTCAACAGAAACCACCATCTCAGGGCTGTGTCCTTGAAATAACTCCCAGGTGGGAACGGTGGGGAGGGGTACAGAGCTGGGCGGTTGCCCTAGGTCAGTTCTTGGGTCTCTTGTCAGTCACATCCTCTCAAGTGATCAGCATTACTTATGGTTTGATAAATGTCACATCCCATTGGGCAGTGAACTTGGATAGAAAAGGGTGGGATAAATTGGGAGACTGGGATTGACCTTTATGTAAAATAGCTAATGCTGCTGCTGCTGCTGCTGCTGCTAAGTCGCTTCAGTCATGTCCTACTCAAATAGCCAATGAGAGCCTGCCATATAGCACAGGGGGAAAAGAAAAAGAAGGTACCATCTGTTTGCAGGACATACATTGTTGTTGTTTAGTAGCTCAGTTGTGTCTGATACTTTTGTGACTCCATGGGCTGTAGCCCGCTAGGCTCCTCTGCCCATGGGATTCTCCAGGCAAGAATACTGGAGTGGATTGCCATTTCCTTCTCCAGGGGATACTCCCAACCCAGGGATCAAACCTACATTACCTGCATCTCCTGCTTGGCAGGTGAATTCTTTACCACTGAGCCACCTGGGTAGCCCAGACACATACTAAGTCAACCTTAAAAATACATTCCAATATACAATAGGTACAGATGAATACTGTTTGATTCCACTTATATGAGATACCTAGAATAGTCAAATTCATAGAGTCAGAAAGTACAGTGGTAGATGTCAGGGGCAGAGGGGAGTAGGTGGTGAGGGGAGGGGGAAGTTAGTGTTTAATGAGCATAGAGTTTCAGTTCAGGAAGATGGAAAATTCAGGAGATGGATGATGGTGAAAGTTGCACAGCAACATGAATGTACTTAGTGCCACTGAGCTGTACAGTTAAATATGGTTAAAATAGTATGTTTTATATTATGTGATTTCTACCACAATAAAAAAATTAAAGAATAAAATAAAAATATATGTCTGAGATCTATCCAAGACTAATTCTAATTCTATTCAAGTCTTCAAGAATGGGCCGCAGGCATCTGTTTTAGAAATGCTCTCCAGGAGGCAAGAATGTGCAACCAATGTTGAGAATTAGTGCATATTCCTTCAGTGTCCTTATGTTCTCACCTGCAACAATCTCCTTCCTTCCATCTCAGCCATCCGCACCCCCCCAGGACGGGGTTCCTCCAGTTGGAATCCCCTCCAGCTGGAATCCCCTCCAGGGTGGAAGCCCCTCCAAGGTGGTCCCTCCTTAACCAAAGGCACTCCATCCTTCACATCCAGCTCAGAGCCTACTTCCTCTGAGAAGACCCCCATGGTTTTCCACAGTGCTGAAATGCACATTATTCTACAGCTTCATGGAGGTATAATTTACATACCACACAATTCACCCATTATAAGCAGTGAGGATTTTCAGTGAATGCATTCAGATGCTCAGCCAGCGCAACAATGCAGTCTTAGAACATCTCCATCACTCCCAAGCAACAATGCCCTCCCAGCCAATCCTCACTTCCATCCCTAACCCTCGGCTACCGCGAATCTGCTCTCTCTCCCTATAATTAGGCCGTTTCTGGAAGAATCATATAAATGGAACTGTACAATATGTGTCCTTTTGTATCTGGCATCTTTCACTCAGCACAGTGTTTCTGAGCCATCTGGGTATTTTTATACGTACATGGGGATTTGGTATTTAAGGGAATGCTGGCTGAATCCAGCCATAAGCAAATGAATCACTTCTCAATGTGACTCCTCCTCCCCCTCACATCTTTATCTTGTAAGAATGGTGTTTGCATCTTGGTCCTCTCCAGCCAGGCTTGCTCTAGAGGTGGCCTGACTCCCTGCCTCCTATCCACGTGACAGGTTTGGCTTGACTCTGCCATACTGCATTTTTTTGTGTGTATTTTTTGTAGGTTTTTTTTTTCTATAATTCAGGTGCCATAAACACTCAAATAATCCACCTTTTTAAAAGTATGTTTACAACATCAGAAGAATTCAGATGAAATGTAAACCTTTCTATTTACAATTTTTATACACATAAACCAAATCACAAATACCACAAATAAATGAGGGCTTCCCTGGTGGCTCAGATGGTAAAAATCTGCATGCAATGTGGGAGACCCAGGTTCAATCTCTGGGTCAGGAAGATCCCCTGGAGAAGGAAATGTCTACCCACTTCAGTATTCTTGCCTGGAGAATTTCATGGACAGAGCCTGGTGGACTACAGTCCATGGAGTTGCAAAGAATCGGACATGACTGAGCAGCTAACACTTTCACAAATAAATGTTGTTGTAACAATACATTGAATAAACATTCAGATGCTTAATAAAATTTTACTTTGTTTTTCACTTACCATTATACTAAATAATCTATGAAGAGTTTGGGGGTATAATATCCCATTTTTCTCCATTTACACAGACCTATCTCGTGCCTAATACCTTGGACCAGGGGCACAGAAAGATCCAAGGCTCAGAGAAATCACCCACTTGCCCAGCACTGTTGGGACTCAGACTGTGTTGTTTCCAATCCTGATGTGCAGAGAAGCCCTGGGGCTTATTGACACGCAAGTCACCAACAGACAGAACCAGCACTCACAAGGTTCTGTCCCAAGAATGCTGAGCAGAACAGGAATGTGACCTGTGCCCATCAGGGCCCCACCCTTAGGGAGCCATGTGGGAGCTGGCCCAGAGTCACTCAAGGACAAGCACCCTTCCCCAGGCACCTGGGGGTGCTTTGGTGAACACCTCTTCTAATTCAGATCATTCATAGGCCCCTGCAAATAGAACCAGCTTCTTTATTTAACTTCACTGTTATCTACAGTTAAATCAGTGACTGTAAAACTGGCTTCTCAGACCTTCTTAATTAACCCAGAAGAAATCCCACAAAAGATGCATTTCTGTGAATAGAGCAGGTGGGCAGCCAGAATAAAATTTCTCTAATAGAGGTAATGTTCCTCTGGGGGTAATTTAAATAAGCCGCAACGGTACAATCATTAAAACTAATTATGGGAGTTTTAAAAAAAGCCACAGGATGAGAATCAGAGGACCGAGTGCTCATCTTGGCCCTTTGGCGAGTTAACTGACGCAACCTTGGCTAGACCTGTAACCATCTACAGCCTAGGCTTCTCATCCGTAAGATGTCATGCATGTTGTGGAGAACTGTGGCTCACCCATCGCTGGGGACTCACAGGCAGACCCTGATTGGGCAGCAAGCAGAATTTTAAAAACAAAGTAGAATACTATAAAGAAGGCTGAGTGCTGAAGAATTAATGCTTTCGGATTGCAGTGCTGGAGAAGACTCAAGAGTCCCTTGGACAGCAAGAAGATCAACCCAATCAATCCTAAAGCAAATCAACCCTGAATATTCACTGGAAGTATTGATGCTGAAGCTGAAGCTCCAATACTCTGGCTACCTGATGTGAAGAGCTAATTCACTGGAAAAGACTGATGCTTAGAATGACTGAGGGCAGGAGGAGAAGGAAGCAACAGAGGATGAGATGGTTGGATGGCATCACTGATTCAATGGACATGACTTTGAGTAAACTCTGGGAGATAGTGAAGGACAGGGAAGCCTGGTGTGCTGCAGTCCATGGGGTTGCAAAGAGTCGGACACAACTGAGTGACTAAACAACAAAACAAAAATACTATACAGAAAGCACCACCTCAAATGAGGGTAAAAACTGTTTCCTGGAACTTCTGTTTGAGATTTATTTGAGTGGTGATGTAAAATGTCTTTTTTACTGTGATTTAAAATCAAACCATCTGGACTTCCCTGGTGGTCCAGGGGTTAAGAATCCACCTGTCAATGCAGGAGACATGGATTTGATTCCTGGTCCAGGAAGATCCCACATGCTGTGCACCAGCTGAGACTGCAAGCTGCAACTACTGAAGCCTGAGTGCCCTAGAGGCCCTGTTCTGCAACAAGAGAAGTCACCACAATAAGAAGGCCACACACCCCAACTAGACAGTAGTCCCCACTCACTGCAACTAGAGAAAGCCTGGGTATAGCAAGAAAGACCCGCAGCAACCAAAAATGAATAAATTTTAAACATTTTTAATATTTTTAAAAATTAATAAAATTAAAAGGTCTACGAGTCTATGTTCTGGTCAATGCAACAAACATTCACAGAGGACAGTGTGAGGAAGGCCTGGGGACCATGTTAACTGTCGGTCATGGGGTTAGTGGTGGGTGGCCATGCCTATGGCCCATCTGTCTAGAGAAAACAAAGCCCAGCTGCCAGTGTCCCATGCATACTACCCTGAAGCCAGAATGAGACCTTTTGCTGGTACAAACCCAGAGAGGTCAAGCAGTCAAGACTTGGCAAGGTCCCGGGGTCCTGAGGACATGATGGGCATGTGGAGCAGGAAGTTGCCTGATTTTGCTCTTGGTGGGGCCAGGACTCAAATCAGTTCAAAGCAGGCCATCTGCAACAGTATTACGGACAGAGGATGTGTGGAACAACATGTGAAGCAGGAGATGATGTTGACCAGGTATGTTCCATAGGAAAGAGTTTAAGGAAGTAAAGTCAGGTAAGAAACAGGTGAGGAGGGGCCTCTGGCTTTACTTAATAAGACCAAGGCAAGGTGGGCAGGACACTGGAGGGTTCTAAAATGAAGTCACATGATCTAACTTAAGTTTTAAAGCAGTCATTGTAAATCAACTATACTCCAGTAAAATTTTTCAAAAAATAAAATGATGGAGACAGAGATTATCATACTAAGTGAAATAAGCCAGAGAAAGACAGATATCATATGATATCACTCATATGTGGAATCTAATTTTTTAAAAAATGACACAAATGAACTTATTTGCCAAACAGAAACAGACTCACACATGTAGAAAACAAACTTATAGTTACCAAAGGGGAAAGGTGGCAGCAAGGGATAAATTAGAAGTTTGGGGCTAATATATACACACTACTATGAATAAAACAGATAACAAACAAGGACCTACTGTATAACACAGGGAACTATACTTGATATTCTGTGATAAATATGGGAAAAGAATCTTAAAAAAGAATGAATACATGTATATGTGTAACTGAATCACACTGCTGTACACTTGAAACCAATACAGCATTGTACATCAATTATACTTCAATAAATTTTTTTAAAAAATAGCGGTAACCCAGCTACCATATGGACATAGACCTGGGTGGGAAAGTGTGGGTCAGGGTAGAAAGGGGAAGCGTGGAGGTGGGAGGCCAATCCAATGAGGAGATGATGGGGCACTGAGGGCGGTGACCAGGGAGGGGATTCCAGAACAGATCAGATGTAGGATTTGAGAGGAAGATGGGAGACAAGGCTGACTCCAGGGTTATGGTCCAGGCACCTGAAAGGATGGAGCTGCCATTTACTATGATGAGCGATGGAGGTTGGGTGGGGCAGTGGGGAACAAGTTGTCACCTGTTGTGTGGGGTTCATTGGACCTCACAGGGAGATGACAGACAAGTCTAGTGTTCAGGAGAGAAGTCAGAAGGAAGATATGAGTTTGGAATTTTTCAGCATATGATGGGTTTAGTACCCCAAGACTGGGTGAGGTCAATAGGGTGTGAGTATGGATTAAGCAGAGGAGAGGTCCACAGGTGGATGTCAGGACCCTCCAGCACTCAGAGGTCAGCAGAGGGACTGAGTCAAATGGGAAGAAAATCCCAAGCAGATGGCACTCTGGGAGCCAAGGGAAGCAGCAGTTCCCAGGGGAGGGAGAGGACGAATGTGCGACAAGTCTAGGGAGAGGAGGACTTGGAGGTCCTTAATGACTGTGATGGGCAGTTTCATCAGAGTTTGTAGAGGGCATCAGCAGAGCTAGGAACATCGACTGGGGCAGGTTTCAGAGAGAAAGGGAGGGAAGGAACTGGGAAAAGCCAGTGGAGATGACTCCTCCCAGAATTCTCCAGGCAAACAAAGCAGGAAAATAGGACAGAAGCAGGAAGAAGAAGTGGGAGCAGGAGATATGCCTCTTTTCTCAGATGGGTGATAAACCAGTGTGTGTGCACATGTAGAAGAGGATCCAGTGGAGAGCAGGAAGCAGAGCTGGGGGGCAGGGGGAGTTCCAGGGATGGCATCTGGCACTAAAACAGGGAGGGGGTGGCTCAGAGCCGGATACGTTATTTCCAGTCTCAGGAGGAGTGTGAAGGATGCAGGCACAGATGCTGGCAGGGAGTGATGTGATGCTGGCAAGGAATTAATGTGAACTACGTGAGTTCTCCTTTCTTCAGAAATTCTGGAGCCTACAAAACCTGAACGAGGACTGGGATTCCAGGCAGATGAAGAGGCCAAGTCATCTAGGCCAAGGGAGGTAACCGGGTTGTGCAGTGACCAAGAAGACTAGTTCATCTCCCCTTTCCCAAAGAACCTCGACATCTGCATCAGAAAAAGGCCACAAACCTTGGCTCTGACAATAAAAGTTGAGTCCTTATTTTTAAAAATTGATTTCCAATGTTGTGTTAATTTCTGCTGCATGGCAAAGTGATTTGGTTAAACAGATAGGGCTTCCCTAGTGGCTCAGACAGTAACGAATATGCCTTCAATTAAGGAGATCTGGGTTCAATCCCTGGGTGGGGAAGATCCCCTGGAAAAGGAAATGGCAACCCACTCCAGTAGTCTTGCCTGGATGTTCCATGGACAGAGGAGCTTGGCAGACTACAGTCCATGGGGTTACAAAGAGTTGGACATGACTGAGTGACTAACACATACATTCTTTTTTAATATACTTTTCCATCAAGGTTTGTCATAGGATATTGAATACAATTATCTGTGCTATACAGTAAGAGCTTATTGTTTTATTATTCATTTTAATATCCATTTTATTATCCATTGTCTACTTAAAAGCTTACGTCTGCTAATCCCAAAGACTCAGTCCGTCCCATTTTTATTAGCTGCTTAAAGTTGGAAAACAAATCATATCATTGCTGCAAGTTCTCAGTTTCTTGATCTGTACACCACAAGGAGTTACTTTTCTTTTTCCTTTTGTATTTTCTATAAATACATATAGAAGTTCTCAGCTAATGAAAATTTAAGTTTCAGGAACACCATAAAATATAATTTTTATAGAGTTAGACACCATGCAAAACAGAGTAAAAATACTAACATATGCCCCCAAATAATAAACAATAAGTTTACTTTGACAAGTTTTACCAGTATGATTGGGAAGCCCATTTATGGCAGCTTGAATCATATTTGTAGATCTTATTTCTTAAACTGGGTGGTAATTACCTAGATTTTCCTCTTATTGATGTTCTATGTATTTTCTGTATACCTTGAAAATATTCTTTAACCCTTCTAAGTCTTTTGTTGCATCCTGCTCTATACATTCAAGTGTCCAATTTTTCCTTTCTACCCTGGAACATGTAGGGCTGGCTCTCCTGAGTGATCAGGGGGCTGGATCCAGGGCTTGGCTATCAGATGGAGTCACATTCAAAAACCAAGGATATGGGGATGTCCCTGGGGGTCCAGTGACTCAGACTTGGCCTTCCAATGCAGGGGGTTGCAGGTTTGATCCCATAAGCCTCATGAACAAAAAAACCAAAACATAAAACAGAAGGATTATTGTAACAAATTCAATAAAGACTTTAAAAAAAGTCCATATTAAAAAAAAAAACTCTTTAAAAAAAATCAAGGGGAAGAAACATAGTTGTACATGGTTAATATACACTCTGCTTCTTGAGTCCATCTCCTGAAGGTCTGTCTAGAAGCAGTGCCCCCTCAATCACAATAAGCACTCTCAGTACACAGACCTTGGTCTCTAAATACCATTCTCTAATAAAGGAACCAGGGATTCTTAGAGAAACAGGAGATTCCAGGGCTGGGCAGGGAAAATCTAAGTTGAGCCTGGAGCATCTTGTTGTAACAGAAAGCAAGGAAATACTCAAAAGACTAAAGGCTGAGGGCATATCAAAGAAACACAGGAGCCAACTGATAGAGCTTCCAATGATCAAAGCTCAACAATTTAGGCAGCAAAATAAATAATGTAGGACTGCATGATAAACCAAAGTATAAAATAAACATTCATGAGTCCATACTGATACAAATAAAATTTGAATAAATAAATCAGTGAGGGAAAACAGACAAGTCTCTGATACAGAAAAGTTCTACATAATTCATGTAGATATTCTCCCATCAAGCAGGTTGAACATGACTGCTCACTCCTTAACGTGGACTGTTCATCTGACTTCTTTCCAGAGCAGAGTATGGAAAAGGCAACCTTACAGAAGAGAAACCAGGCAAAGACTCCATCAGCCAGTGATCAATGTCAAGGTCAACAGTGATCCATCATGGTGACAGCTATAACTCTGCCATAGGTTGAGAATGGCTCTCCACCTCTGTGGTCTTTCTCCCCAAAACACCAAATCCAGTCTAGCCATAAGTAAAACATCAGATAAGCTGAAATGGAGGGAAATTCTACAAAATACCAGGCCAGTCCTCCTCAAAACTATCAAGGTCATCAGAAACAAGGAGAGTCAGAAACTGTCCCAGTCCAGAGGAGGTTAAGGAGACAAGATGACTAAATGCAATGCAGGGTCTTGGGTGGGATCTTGAGACAGAGGACATTAGGTAAAAACTAAGGACATAAGAGGGCTTCCCAGGTGATGCTAGTGGTAAAGAACCCACCTGCCAATGCAGGAGATGTAAGAGATACAGTTTGATCCCTGGGTTCGAGAAGATCCCCTGGAGAAGGGCAAGGCAACCCACTCTAGTATTCTTGCCTAGAGAATCCCATGGACAGGGGAGCCTGGTAGGCTACCATCTATAGAGCTGCAAAGAGTCAGACATGAATGAAGTGACTTTGCATTCATGCAACAAGGACATAGAGCACTTGGGGGTGGCCTGTGTGATGAGTAGGGTCTCTGGGTAAATCTCTGAACCTCTGCAAGCCTCAGGCTCCTGATGTGTTCAAACCAACCCAGGGCTGCTGTGAATATTAAGTGGATTCAACACTCAAACACCCCTGAACACAGGACAACACTACATACGGAAACCACCATGCTATCGCCTCTCCCCAGAGGGCAGAAACCCAGATTTCCATGCACCCATCCAGAGAACTGTGCTCTCTGGCACCTCATTTGGCTATGCAACTCATTATACTAATTATTCTTTAAATCTGCAGATGTTCCTTGAAAAGCTGCTTTATTTATAAACAAGTTTTGCCTGACAGCAAACTTTGGAGCAGAAGTATTAGCTTCAAAAGCCGCCAATTCAAACGTCGGCAATTCAGAGGAAAAACCCATACATGGCCTAGCGCCTAATCCCAGTGCTGAATAATAAATCCATCATTAGCTCACAGCAATATCTACGACTGGGCTTTCTTAATCTCTGGAGGTGAGTTCCTAAGGCAAAACCAGCTCGGATTTTAAGGCAAATTTTATGACGCTATGTAGCCAGGAGGTCTAGTCCCAAGGTGGCTGTGAGGCCAAGTCTTTCAATCCTCAATGGTGGGGCCAGGCTACTGGACATCTTGCTGCCATGGAGGTAGAGCTGGTTGGAAGAAGCAGAGAAGCCTGCAGAGCCCAGGCTCAGGGCAGTTGCCTCCTCTCGAGGCTGGGGCGGGGGCAGTTCCAGAGGCCTGGGTCGGGTACAGGAGAGATGGGGGGGTGGTGATGACCACTCCCTGATGCTCTAAGGAGAGAGCATAGCTCCTCAGAAACAGCCGGGTCCTCTGCCTCTACACATACACCGGGCCATGCCCTTGAGGATGGATGGGCAGTCATATCCCCAGCGAGGCGAGCACACCCCACCCACATATAACTCCCTGGGGAGCTGCCGTGCATTTCAGCAGCTGTTTCCTGCTAACAGCACCATGTGGATCATTCCAGAAGAGCAGTAGGCAGAACAGTCACCTCCCAAAATCTGCCAGCACACTGAGGCAGGGAAAAGAAGGTCGGGTGCCCCAAACAGGCTCCCATTATTCACCACAGCGCCCCTCCACCAAGTGGGTGAGCGAGGCAGGCAAAGGGGGCCAGTGGATCCAAAGAGCCCCTGGGCTTGCCAAGCAAGGCCTTCGGGTTTGGAGTGGGAAGCAAGAGAGATGGATGGATGGAGTGAGGGGTGCAGCCACATCCGAGGAGGGGGTGAGGGGATGAGGCAGCAGATGAGCTCCCCAGAAAATCTCCTGACTGGGGTGGAGGGGGCCTCATCCATATGCCCAGCTCCACACCAGATGGATGCTCTCGGGTCAGGAGGCGGTGGGCTGTTTGCAGCTCTGGACACTCACCTCCCAGCTGTGGCCCCCAAAGCCTCCCTCTGAACCTGGACTCCTAACCCATCAGACAGGACTGATGGTGCCACCCCCAAAGGGCTCATCTGGAGAATTCACAGGACGCGCAGTCCCTGTAAGACACCAGGACCAGCCACAAAGAAGATTGAAGGGCATATGAATCAGAATGGAGCTCAGGGCACGAGACAAGGCTTCGTGTTCCAGCCACCGATAGTCCACCTGGCCACACAGGCAGGCCGGTGGTCAGGAGAACTCAACACTCTCGCGGCCCATCTCCTTTGGAACTGAAACATCCCAAAACTTAAGGTGAAGTGTGAGGGAGCAGAAGATGTATACATTCTTGATTCCATTAGTTCTGCACTGTAATTCTGGGTGAGTCACAATATTTACAAATTTGAGAGCTGAGAATGGTACAGACACTCAAGCAGCAGCTCTGTGTGATGGGTCTGAGTGTCTGCCCCCCTCCCCCATCACCAGTGTTCTGGGTGGGTCCTTCAGCATCCCTGTGCTAGGCTGAGCCAACCCAGGCCCACTCAGCCATCTGACGTGCCCAGGGCCATGCAGCCAGGATCTCAACACAGCTACCTACATCATGACCCACGGGGAGTTCCTGAAAAACCTGACTGCGAGCAAAAGTCTACCCACCCACCCAAACCAGTGTCTCAGGGACTCACGCTCCAAGCTGAGAATCCACAGCATGTCCAGGGGGCTGAGAACAGCAGGGACTCCAATGCAGACCCCACCCTCCCTGGGAGACATGGGCCCTGTGTGGGCAGCTCCAGGCAGCTTGGCCTTCCTTCTTGTTGTTAATGTTGTTCAGTCACTCAGTTGGGTTTGACTCTGACCCCATAGACTGTAGCATGCCAGGATTCCCTGTCCTTCACCATCTCCCAGAGTTTGCTCAAACTCATGTCCATTGAGTCGGTGATGCCATCCAACCATTTGCTCTCTGCCTTCCTTGGGCTGCACCTGACGCCTCTTCCCACCCTTCTCCCTCCCATCTGATACTTTCTCTCCCCAGCTTCCTTGCAGGCTGCTCCCTCAGCAAGGTCCACACGTATTTAATTCTGCCTTAGGTCTGCTTCTCAGAGAACCTGACCTAACCCAGTTCCTTACAGGAA
This sequence comes from Antilocapra americana, assembly GCA_007570785.1. NCBI lineage: Eukaryota > Metazoa > Chordata > Mammalia > Artiodactyla > Antilocapridae > Antilocapra > Antilocapra americana. The sequence continues at coordinate 103,462 of ML661900.1, read as the reverse complement.
AGAAAACAGAATAAAACACATACATACACACAAAACAAACTCCAATACACCCTTCAGAAAGCACAGAGCCAAAGACACAAGTCTATTTATGGATAAATTTACAATAAAAGTTCTAAGGAAATATGAGAGACAGTGACTACTGTGGCAGGAAGGGGTGAAGCTTACACCCCTAGGACCAGGCTGGCTGCTCACTCTCATGACTTCTCCAACTTCTTTTAATTTTTTACTATTAAAATAACCTTCATGCAAAACAACAAAGCATAAGGCAAATAATTTAGCCTAATATATGACTATTAAACACCCTGGTAACCCCAGCTTGGTAAGTAGACAGACTGTGCCAGGCACCCCAGAGGCCTCCTCGATGCCACTCAGAGACCAAGCACCCGCTCTGTGCACCCTGACCACCTCAACTGTGTGGTCATCACCACCTCACTTCTCCTTAATCATTTTCCACTGAGCACCCAGCCCTCAACATTGAGTACATTACCTTCAATCTATCGGCTTCTACTGCTCTTTTTGTGTGTGTTAGCCACTCAATTGTGTCCAACTCTTTGTGACCCCATGGACTGTAGCCTACCAGGCTCCTCTGTCCATGGGATTCACCAGGCAAGAATACTGGAGTGGGATGCCATTCTCTTCTCCAGGGGATCTTCCCCACCCAGGGATTGAACCCAGGTCTCCAGCATTGCAGGTGGATTCTTTACCATCTGAGCCACCAAGGAAGCTTCTTTGTACCCTTGCAATTTATTCACCACAGATATTGAATCATTTGTTGGAGAGCATTTCCCTTGACGGAGATTTTGATGACTGTCCTACAGCTGAGGAGAACACCGTCCTCTGTCCTCTGCACTCCAGCAGATTGGTAGTGGGAAATTGGATTCAGGTTAGAATTTGGAGGCAAACGACTTCCCTGGCAACATGGTGTCCTTCCTCAAGAGGCAGGAGCTTAGCTCCCTGGTGGTCTAGCAGCTAGGATTCCTCAAGAGGCAGGAGCTCCAGACGCCACTTTCTGCTATGTCACCTGGCATCAGCACCACCACCCAGGGTATCCATTCATGCAGCCACGTGCTGGACCCCTTCTGAACACACACCCCTTCTGAAACCCCCTCACCTGCCACTGGGCTGCCCTGCTGTAGCTCATACAGGGAAGCAAGATAAACAATTGTCTTTTCTGTGATTTAACAAAGTTTAAAAAAATCATTCTCCAAAGGTGAGCAGGTTGTTTTGTTTTTCTTAGTATCATTCAGAAGTCACAGAAAACTCTAATTAGAAAAGATACATGCACCCCAGTGTTCATTGCAGTGCCACAAAAACTGGGATGTGGAAGCAACGTAAGTGTACATCAACAGAGGATTGGATAATGAAGATGTGGTACATATACACAATGGGATATTACTTGGCCCATAAAAGGAATGAACAAATGAGACTTGGAACAACATGAATGGACCTAGAGATGATCGTACTAAGTGAGATCAGACAGGGAAAGAAAAATACCATTTGATATCACTTATATGTGAAATCTAAAAAATGATTCAAACTTATTTACAAAACAGAAACAGACTCAAAGACATAGAAAACAAGCTTATGGTTACTAAAGGGTAAAGGGAAGAGGGATAAATTAGGAGTTTGGGATTACTATTTAGACAACACTATACATAAAATGGATAATCAGCAAGGACTTCCTGTATGGCACAGGGAACACTACTCAATATTCTGTAATAACCTATAATGGAAAAGAATCTGAAAAAGAATAGATATATGTTCATGCAGAACTGAATCTCTGTGCTATACACCTGAAATTAACCAACACTGTAAATCAACTATACTTCAGTTTTTTTAAAACAAAGAACTCCAGATTTAAACATCTTAAATGCATTTCAATCTGCTGCAGTCTTTCCTCTTACTGACGTTCAAACTGTCCCATCTTTGGTCTCTTCAAATCCCAGGTCCTTTTAATACCATCCCAGTGGGTCTGAAGGTTCCTCTGCTCTGACAAAATGTTCCAGGTACAACTTGTACAGCTCCTATTCTTGACCCAGAAACTTCCATTTGTCCAAGGAGTCCTAGTTTCTTTAGTAGAAATTTGAATTTCAAGACCACCATCAGGGGCCTGGGTATCTTCCTGCTGTGGGCGAGGCCACCATTTCCAGGCCTCTCTGGGCAACACAGCTGGTTAGAGGAGCTAATGTTTAATAGGAAGAGAGTCTCAGTTTCACAAGATGCAAAGAGTTCTGAACATGGGTGGTGGTGATGACTGCAAACAACATGAATGTACTTAATGTCACAGCACTGAGTACTTAAAAATGGGGAAAAAGGACAACTTGATGTTGTGTTTATTTGACCACAGTTTTTTAAAAAGCACTGAGTATAACTGATTTATACAATTTTCACACAACAGTAGGATACAAATTCTATTCAAGTTCCCACAGGCTATAGACTAGGAGACACTGGAACATATCCAGGGACATAAGACAAAGTGCAAAAAAATTATGCTGAATTGGTTCATAGTGCTTTTCGGGTCTATGATATCCTTCTGCTTCTCTGTATATTCATTCTACTAATTATTGAGAGTTTGATATTGAAACCCCAGCTAAAAAATCTTAATTTAATTTATCTGCTTAAAAAATAATAGCAATATATTTGCAGGCCTTGTCCTGCAAGAGATCAATCTGCATCCTACGGCTCTCTTCCTCCTGCCTTGCCTTTGGCCAGCAAATGAAAACCCTGGAGTTTTGCCACTGGACTCAGGGATGGAAACCAAGTGTTGAACAGGCAGAACTCTCCTAGCAGCCTGGCGTGTGTGCATACCAGTTGCTTCAGTCTGACCTCAGTGGCTTCTGTCTTACTTTTTGTGACCCTATGGACTGTAGCCTGCCATGTTCCTCTGTCCATGGGATTCTCCAGGCAAGAGTACTAGAGTGGGTTGCTATGCCCTTCTCCACCTAAGAGCCTGGACTACTTATCTATTATATTAAAGAGGAATAAAACTCTACCTTAAAGAAAAAAATAATAATAATAGCAATATATAGTAATATGTAACTTTGCTCTGTATTTTCCAAGTCTCCTGCAAATATGTTATCATACTTTCATAATTTAAAAAATAAAAAAAAGGAAAAAGAGAAAAAAAAGCATTGAAATTTTTTCAATAATAAAGTCCTACACAAAAGTAAACACTGACCAGGAAATCCGGATGGTACATAAACACTTCTAACAGACTCTTGTTCACTAGTGAGCAACTGTGGGTGAGTATGAATTCAATTTGTTTCAGTGTTACTTTTCAATCAGCTTCAAAGTTTTTAGGACATAAATACATCATTCAGCCCTAACTATTTAATATGCAGAACTATACTCTGTGAAATTAAGGCAACATCAAGGGTGCTCTGATCTGAGAAAGTTTAGAAACCTCTAAACTGGTGGGTCCTAAGGAAGGTTCTGGTTTCTTCTAATCACAACTAACTCCATGGCTGTATAATCTAGCAATCCCACTCCTAGGCATATATCTGGAGAAAACCATTCTTCAAAAGGATCCATGCACCCTAATGTTCGCAGCAGCACTATTCACAACAGCCATGAAAGCAACCTAGATGTCCACTGACAGATAAGTGGATAAAGAAGATGTGGCACATATACACAATGGAATATTACTCAGCCATTAAAAAGAATGAAATAATGCCATTTGTAGCAACACAAGGGATCTAAAGATTATCATGCTAAGTGAAGTAAGTTAGAGAAAGACAAATGCCACATGATATCATTTGCATGTGGAATCTAAAATATAATGCAAATGAACTTATCTACAAAACAGAAGACAGACTCACAGATATAGAGAACAAACTTGCAGTTGCCAGGGGGGAGGAGGAGGTAGGGGAGGGAAGGAGTGGGAATTTGGGGTTAGCAAATGCATACTATCATATATAGGATGGATAAACAGCAAGGTCCTACTGTACAGCATAGGGAACTACATTCAATATCTTGTGATAAACCATAGTGGAAAAGAACAGGAAAATAATATATTTGTATTAATATAACTGAGTCACTTTGCTGTACAGAGAAGTTAAGACAATATTGTAAATCAAAAAATATATCAATAAAATCTAAAAATCTTCACAGTAATAACTCCCTGCCCTATGTGGTTTCAGGACAGTGGCTCAGTTTTACAGAGATTTATGTGTGAGACCCAGGACGGTGTAGCTCCAGGACCTAGTGCAGTGCCCTCTGGGGAGCAGCCCTCCTGGGGCCCCCACGCTTCATCCAGCCAGCAGTGGGCAGAGCCAGGCAGCAAACCCACTGTGTGACGTGTGAGTCTGGCCATGGCAGAGTTGCCTGGAGAGGCTACCGTCCTGTGGAGGCCAGTGCACCTGAGCTCGACCATCCGGACGCAGCCTCAGACCCCAGCCCATGCATCTGGGAAAGGATACAGAATGTACCAGACAGACAGATTCCAGCCCAGGTCCGCCGCATCAACCACACCCCTTGTGACACCCCTCCAGGCAGGACCCAGCTGTCCCCTTGGCCGGGCACGCTGGGCACAGGCTCAGATGGCCTCAAGGCTAGATCCCAGAACATGCAGGGTGTCCTGTGCGCACCGGAGCCTGCTCTCCTGCAGGCACAGCCAGGAGGAGCTGAACAGCACTTGGCTGTTGATCAACTGCTTCCTCTTTCTGCATAACCATCCCTGTCAGATGCACACTGCCATCACGCCCATTTCACAGGAGGGGAGACTGAGGTTCAGAGAGGTGGGGGCTCCCAGGGGTCACCAGAGTCAGCAGCCTGACGAGTCAGGATCTGTCTCCATCTCTGGTCCCCCATCCTAGCTCTGCCACCAGCTTCCTACCCCCGCTGCTACCTGCCCTGACTCATCATCACCTGATCCCAAACCTGCCCCCACCCAGGTCCCTCTCTGTTTCTCTTTCACTCCTCTCAGCATCCACCCACCAGCCCAAGGGCTCTGTGAACACTGGCCACTCCCGCCCCTTCTCCGTGCCCTGGCTCTCGTCCCCAGGCACTGAGCTATGGAAAGGAACTCAGGAGGCATTGGGTGCCTGGCATGTGCTGACCCGTGGGTGTGCTGGGAGCCACCCGGGACCCCAGGGGACAAGGTAGCCTGTGTGCTGAGCCAGTCACCCACCATATTCACACAGTCGGGGACCGGCTGAGGTGCTCTGCTCTCCAAGACACAGGATCCTTCTCTTGCCAATGGTTTTGTGTCCCAAGGTGGGGGAACCCTAGTCCCCAGCCCCCAGTACAGAGCCGACGTGGAAGGTAACAGAAGGCCAGCTGCCTAGGGCCCAGAGCCCATGGCTTCTACCCGAAGCATCTTCCTCAAGAAAAAACTGCGCAGGGGGTGTTGGCAGAAAGACAGCCACACAGCAAACCTGGAGGGGCCCAGTCAGGACACTGCGTCCCCATCATACATGGGGAGGCTCCAGCAGACCCACCAGGATGGCTGCCAGAGATGCCAGGATATCTGCAAAACCAAGTTCTCTATTTCCAACTAGACTGAAACACCTCCCAGGAGAAAAGCACTTCCCTTCATTTCCCTACAGGCAATCAGATAAACAGACAGCAGGCCAATATCAAGACCTCCAAACTGACCTGAATGTATGCCATGCACAGCAGATCCTGGTCTGGGAACAGAGGCTCCTGCATCAAGTGGGGTTAACAGAGCCGTGCTCTGTGTGAACTAATGAAGCTTTAAGATTACACAGGGAACTTACTTACAAAACAGAAGCAGACTCAAAGACTTAGAGAATGAACTTATGGTCACTGTGGAGAAGGGTGGGGTGGAGGGATAGATTGAGAGTTTGGGACTGACATGTACACATGGTTTTATTTAAAATGGATAAACAACAGGACCTATTATACAACACAGAGAACTCTGCTCAATGTTATGTGGTGGCCTAGATGGGAAAAACATTTGAAAAAGAATATATATATATATGTATATGTAGAACTTAATCACTGTGCTATACACCTGAAATTAACACAACAGTGTCAATAACTCTACTCCAATATTAAATAAATTTTTTAAAAATCCTATGACAAACCATAATGGGAAAGAATGTAACAAAAAGAATGCATATATGTAGAACTGACTCACTTTGCTGTACAGCAGTAACTAAGCCAACATTGTAAATCAACTATCCTTCAATTAAAAATCGGGAGGGAGGAGGGAGGAGGGTTCTGGAGGGGGAGCATATGTATACCCATGGCGGATTCATGTCAATGTATGGCAAAACCAACACAATAAAGTAAAGAAAATTAAAAAAATAAAAAATAAAATAAAGGTCACTGAGATACTCAAAAAATAAATATATAAATAAAATAAAAAATTAAAAAAATAAAAAAATTTTTAAAGTTATTAACATTTTTTTAAAAAGCATATGATCTAGCACGGTATCAAACTAAGTTAAACAGAAACGACTCTCTTCTCTTAGATAAGTGGGGAGACCTGAACAAGGAACACCTGGCAGGCTCCCACCATCAGCAAAGACCATCAGGGTCTCCTGTGGGGGCCTGTCCACACGGGAATCTACCTGAGCTGGACAGAGGCCGTGAGGACTGCTGACTTCCCCACATCTCCACTCCAGCTCCGCCTTCAAGACCCTGCACTGCAGCCTTGACCTTCGGCCCCCTCTGGTAATGGCCCCCAGGAAGGCCTCTGCCTGTGCCCAGAGAGGGTCACAAAAGGTGGCCCTAAGCTTTGCTGGCCCTAGAATCCCTCAGGGACGATTTCAAAGCCACCTGCCTGCACCCCAGGCTGCAGGTTCCCAACCTGATTGTGCAAGTGAGACGTTATAGAGCCTACAACCAGCAGGGCCAGGCGCCATCCACACCACACCTGCCAGAGTCCACAGATAAAGGAAGGCGGGCTAGGAGGGCAGCAGGGCCACAAGGCACGTCAGATGACAGAGGCCCCAGGAGTCTACGCCACCACACAGAGCTCTGCTTTCCTTAAGGAGATCTTGATATGGGGAAACATCACCCAACATAAAGGGTTTCCCTGGTGGCTCAGACAGCAAAGAATGTGCCTGCAATGCAGGAGACACAGGTTCGATCTCTGGTTTGGGAAGATCCCCTGGAGAAGAGAATGGCAACCCACTCCAGTATTCTTGCCTTGAGAATTCCATGGACAGAGGAACCTGGCAGGTCACGGTCCATGGAGTCACAGAGTCAGATACAATTGAATGACTAACACACACACACACACACACACACACACACACACACAACCAACATAAAAGTTCAAAGCAATATGGAGTTGGAGAACTAAGTCTTCCTCCTTCCAACTCAGCCTGCATCGGGGAATAGTGAAACACTGCTTTCTTCCTTGATGATGACAGTACTGGGTCTGCATGGGGCACGGCCCTGGATGACCCACTCGATGCCTGCTGTGCCCTGTTAGGACCTCACTATGTGAGCAGCTGGTCAGAGCAACACGGAGGTCACATCTCCATCTTCAGCCTCCACCCCGTTCAGAGGCCTGCCTCTCTGCCACCTGTTCTTCTGCTGAGGACACACCATGGACAGCCACAGCAGCGTCCAGGTAGCAGAGCAGGCGTAAGCCAAGCCCATGGGATCCGTGATTCCTCTTTGTCGTATTTATCTATGACTGCCATGCCCAGCACATGTCTGGGGAAGAGGAGGGGAGGAAGAAAGGCAAGCAAACAGGCTGGCTTGCTCCAGAACCCACAGTGCAGCCAGGCAGGCATTCTTGAAAGGACTATTATGGTGGGGACTGTCCCCCCATGTCCATCTCCACTATCTTCCTTACAAACAGAACTTGGATTTTAAGGTGAACTACACCTCCTCCCTTTCACCTAGCTGGGGCAGTGTAACTAGCATCTGGCCAAAAAGATATAAACAAGGCTCCCAAAAATAACCCTTAAAGGCAGCTTGCTCAGCTTGACCCCTTTTGCTCACCTTTCCTCCTTCTGCTGCCTGGAACACAAATCTGATGGCTGGAGCTCCAGCAGCCATCTTGCACCACAAGATGCTTTGCCGTGAAGGCCATGTCTTAAGACAGTGGAGTTAAAAGATACAAGAGGTCACTATCGATAATAATCGCATGAAGCTGCCCACCTCTGGGATTCTTTTATGTGAAACACTAACTTCCTTCTTGTTAAAGATACTGTTACTTTGTAGCCAGATTTAATCCTAAGTGATAAAACAGAACCTATTTCCCAGAAAGGCAGGTTAGGGCACTCTGCTTGGACATTCTTTTCCCTTTCCTCTGGCCTCACTCTCTGATAGAAACACTGTGACTGGACAGCCCTGGGCAGCTCAGCCATCAGGTGCAACTTGGGGCAGTCCTGCAGGTATGACCATCTTCTACAGTTCTGGCAGTGCCTCTGGGGACAAAGCCCTGAGGCTGACAGGTGACAGCTCTGAGCCAACATGGGTCCCCACAACAAAAAGACTCCCAGTCAAGGATGAGCCCACACAGGTACCCAAGAAACCATGCCCATCTGGGCCCTAGGGACTTCACTGGTCACTGCATGGCCTTTGTTTGGCCTCAGAAAAATTTCCCTCCTCCTTATCTCAAGATCAGCATTTCACCCACCAGTCCTCAATAACAGGGTCTACAGAGCAGACAAGGATGGCTGGACTCCAAGTATGTGGGCACCTGCTTTGCACAATTAGAGCCAACCACTAACCCCTGGTCCTCCCCCGTGGAAGGCTGTGCATGGCTTCCAGTACACCTCCTATCCATGCGTGTTCCCCACATTCGGAATCAAAGGGCAAGCTTCGAATAGTCTCCCCCTTGCCCAAAACCCTGCCAAGGCCCCACTGCCCCAGGACACAGTCCAAGCTCCTTACCTTCATCCCCGAAGCTGTACAGAGCTGGCCACCTGCCTGTCCCACCCATCTCCACCCCCACACTTTTCTCCAGCACTGCCTCTCCTTGCGTTCACAGGCCCTGCCTGGTCCCAGCACATGGGCAGGTCTCTGCTCACCCAGAAGCCACTATGTCCTGTGTCCCTCCAGGCTGGTCTCCTCCTGCATATGCCTCTGTGCAAAATCAGTTCTTCCAGAACCTTCCCTAATGCCCTGTGCTGCAGCCCACATAGGACCCCCTCCTTGGTCTCCAGCATCAGATCCCAGGTTTTGGGCTCCCTGGGGCAGTCAGGCTCCCTGGTCTGTCAGTATTACCTCCTCTGCAGAAGATGGGCTGATACACAGAGGGGAGGGGCGGGTGCGCTAGACAAATGGGCTCCGCAGGCTGACTGTGTAACCTGTCAGCCCCACCACGGGCCCCAGGCCAGTGATCTGGGGGCTCACAGACTCCTCCAAGGTCAGCAGACATGAGGTCTTCACAGCTGAGGCTATGGGCAGGGCTTGCCTTGCTCCAGGGACTGTTTCCCAGCAGACAGGGCTGCCCCAGGCATCCCCTCCAATTCCCTCTCTTTCTTTGTCTGAAGAGGCTTCATTTTCATTCCTGCTGCAAGCAGGGGGTGCCTGGCCTTACTGTCCAGGACCGAAAATCACAGCTCTGCCCCTCAAGGATGTCATTCACTGCTGCTGGGATGTTCACTGTCCTCCACCTCCAGGGAACTCTGGTCCTCCTGCCACAGGCCCCTGCAAGAAGCTGAGGCAGGTCTGCCCTGAGAGATAGAGAGAGTGCCACAAAGCCCAGGTGCAGTTCTATGGCCACAGTCGCAGGTCCCAGACCTTCAAGGTCCCAGACAGGCCCTCTGCCCTCACCGCTGCATGCTGCATGGTCCAGCTGCTGTCACAGCTGTCCACACCCGCACACCTGGGGTAGGAGCGCCTGTGTTTCAAAACCACCCTCAGTGCAACGGGGCTCTCAGCCTGCAGCAGGGAGACAGGGGCCCCCGCTCCACCCTCCGTGACTCTCAGGCGCCCACTCGAGAGCAGAGTCCACCTGTCGGGCTCACTAGGCTCCAGACACAGATAGTGCCTCTGTGCCTGGCCCAGCTCAGCCTAGATGGCCTGTGAGCTGAGGTGCATCCTCAGCGATCCTGCTCATCAGTGTGTCTGGTAAAACCTCTTGTGCCCAGAAGTGCCACAGACAAACATCTGGAAGTATCACTGAGTCCTTCCTGGGCCACCGCAGCCTCAGGAAGGACCGAGCAGGTCCTGCCTCAGGATCAGGCAGGGACCTCCCCTCAGATGACCTGCCCCCTCCTGATGCTCTGCAGGATGGAAGGAGGAGGGACGGGCAGGACCACCCCGCCAAGGACAGCCAGCTGGAAGTCAACAGGGACACTGGGAGAGGCCCGCTGGGAGGCTGCAAAGGCCCTTGGGTCACCACCCTAGCCCCAAAGGACAGAAGACCTGGTGCATGCTGGTCATGGCAGCCACTCCTCCTCGTGCCTGCCCAAGGCTGGCAGGTACCCACATCTGAACCTGCCCAGGATGCTAGTTCTTTCTCCACCCAAATGACCCTTCAGGGAGGCCCTAAACTTTCTGCTGTTCCGAGGCAATAACATGTTCGCGGCGACTTTTAGCACTAGGAGCTGTCTCATTTCAGGAAGAAAAGGGAGTCATCTTGGGCCCTCTGGAGCATCTTCCATCTCTCCAGAGCCTGACCTGTCATGGAAGTAGGCAGTGCAGGGAGGACTGTGTGTCCCCTTTCCACAGAACTGTTGCAGGAAAGGGACCCCTTCCAGGGCCCGAGAACAGACTCTTGTCCAACACTCGGAATGGCATCATCTGGAGGGTGGATAAGAAGGAGCACAGTGCCTCTGCTCAGTGACACGGACCGAAAGGGGTGACCTCACATCCTTGTGTGGTCGGGTTCTGGTCATTACCAAACAGCAGCATTGCTGCTTCAGGAGATGACTGGAGAGACACCCTCACTTTGCAAAGTTGGACAATTGAGACAGTTTCTGAAGTTTGCTGAGGGAGCATCATAGATTCCAGGAGCTGTTTCTCCCTGTGAGAGGCCAGAGTGGTCATTTTTGGGGTCTGGTGGTGCCTGAGAGTTAATTGGGATGTTGTTGTCTAGGTTTGGCTTGGAGATGAGAAAGCTTTCTGTTTCTTCAAATTAGCACTAATTTAAAATTACAATTTTAGTCTTAATTGCATGTATTTGGGGATCCCTTTTAAGCCTCTGGAAATAATTGCAGGGTAATATTTTGGGAAGTCATATTAAAATGCACAGATGTTGTCTGGAGACAGGCCTCTGGGGGTGGGCAGAGCCCTGATAGAGACGGGTCTGAGGCAGCTCTCATGGCTGGTCCATACCCCCTACCCCCTCCCCAGTCTGGCTCTGCGAGGGGCTGCAGGTAGAGCCCCTCTGAACGCAGCATGAACTGAATCCATGCCTACTTACTGAATCTGGCACTGCCAGGACCCAGGAAACCAAGGCCATGTGAGCTGCTGACATCAGGGTAGGGGGAAGGGCTGGAGGGATGGGCTGGCAAGGTCCTGGAACATCCCCTGCCCGCAGGGTGCAGAGGTAGTGCTGGCAGCTGTGGGTGCCATATTCACTAGGAGCCCTTCCAAACTCTGGGGCTCTGGGTGGGCCCCACGTGAGCCCAGGCTCTGTGCCCAGGATCGGGCATGCAGTGAGGGGTCGACTCATCGCAGAGGGGTTTACGATCTGAGAGTGGTCCTACCCGCCCTCTCACCCCGGGAATGTCTGGAAAGAGCACAGAGGGCCCCTCCCCACTCTCGCAAAGAATGTGGGCACCTGTGAGCACCGCATTTGTCCTGCCAACATGCCCTGAAAGCCCTTTTCCACTGGTGCTGGTGGGGCTGGAGGCTGGGCCCTCAGAGGTGGGGGACAGGGTCTTTGGGGCCACTGTAGCACTTCCCCCTCCTCCTAATTCCTTGTTATACAGAATACAAGTGGGCCAATATTACCCTGTAAGTAAACAACCGAGATAAATGCTTCCATTTGAGAAAAGAAGCGACATCATTTTCAGCGAGTGGGTGGTGGAGCCAGGCTGCCTTGTACAAGCACTCTGGTCTTTAGGAATACATATTTTTTCCCTTCCTCTGATGCAATTAGGAAAATAATATTTTTTTACACTTGCACTTAAGAGCAGAACAGATGGCAACGGTTTAAAAATCTGTTAATGAGACTTGATACTGGCGGGGGGGGTGTTGTTGACAAGACATGGAGGACGGGGCGACTCTGTTTTTCTTGCTGCATGGAAGGCCCACTATTGTGATCCCCAAAACAAAGTACTGGGGACTTAAGGAAAAGGGTGAGAAAGAAGGTTCATCCACAGTGAGAGGGTAAAATGGCTGGCAATTTAGAAGTGACAGCAGGAAAGCCCACCTGCTTCTGTGCGGCTGGGCCCGCCCTGCTGCCCGGCAAGGCTGCAACCCCAGGACCCCCACAAGTACCATCATCACCTCGTGTTCCTCATGGCAGTGCTGGGCCATTTCTTCCATCCACTGAGGACTTTCAGAGCCTCCAGGACATGGGTTCCCTCATCTGTGCTTCAAATTCACCAAGACCACAACACGTGAGAGAAATCCTACAAACCAGCCATCACTGTGGCCAGGTGGCCTGGCCTCTTGATCACCTTTGGTTTATTCATTCAGAACCTGCTAAAACCAAACTGGATCTTGTGGGGCTCCTGGGCACAGAAGCCTTGCTCTGTCCCCAGTTTCTTGATTATAGGAAATACACTTCATTCAGCCCCCATGACCTTCCCTGAGTTCCAATGGATAGGTTCAAGCAGTTGCTAATTAGGGAAGGGAGGGAAAAAAGAGACAAGGGAGAAGCACTCAAGAAACAATAGTGTAGGGACTTCTCTGGTGGCCCAGTGCCAAGACTCTGTGCTCCCAAAGGAGGGGGCCCAGGTTCAATCCCTGGTCAGGGAACCAAGATCCCACAGGCCACAAGTAAGAGTTCTCATGCCATGATTAAAAGATCTCACATGCCACATCAAAGATTGAAGATCCCGTGCTACAACGAAGACCAATGCAGCCAAATAAATCTATTTTTTAAAAGAAGAAGAAAGCAGATATTAAAAAAAAAAAAAGAACCAGTGGTGTAGCCTTGGGGCAGGGTCCTCAAGGGGATATACATTCTATTATACCTTTGAGTTCTGTAGGAATTAAGTGGCCACCAACCCAGATGGAGAATGGAATGAGGATATGGACCCTCGTGACTTCAGTCAACTAAAGCTTGGACTCTGTTGATTTTTGCCCCAATTCTATGCTGGATTCTCCTCTGCTCAAGCTCCCTCATGGATATGCCTGTACCCTTAGCTTAAAACTTCCCATTTTGAAGAGATGTTGCTTTGGGAAAGATCCCTGGTGTTCTTCTCACTTGCTGCAGGTAATAATAAATCCTTCCTTCTCTCAGTCTTTGGCTTGGTTGTGTCTATTGGCTCAAACCCACCAAGAGGTGAACCCAGTTTGGGGGTGACACTCCCTCTCCCCCACACCTTCTCACCACACCAACAGGCTCCTGCTGGTAACAGTGGGTTCCAGCTGAAAGAACTCCAAGATCAGACTCTCTGAGACTCGGGGCTGAGAGAAGCTCAGTGTCCAGAGGGGAGGCCAAACCTAGGCCTCTATCCACCTACAACTTCAGGAGACATGACACACAGCCCAGCTCCTACTGCATACTCAATCACTAAGTCATATCTGAATCTTTGTGATCCTCTGGACTGTAGCCCAGCAGACTCCTCTATTCATAGGATTTCCCAGCAAGAATACTGGAATGGGTTACCATTTCCTACTCTAGGGGATCTTCCGGACCCAGGGACTGAACCTGCATCTCTTGCATCTCCTGCACTGCAGGCAGATTCTTTACTCACTGAGCCATCAGGGAAGCCCCAGTTCCTAATGAGATTTACACAAACTCACACAAGAAAGTCTTCTTACCTCAGTTTCTATTTTCCATTATAACATATCTGACTTTCAACAACAAATTAGAAAGCATGTCAAAGGCAAAAAAAAAATAATTTTTTTAAAACCCATACTCTAAAGAGATAAAGCAAGCATCCTAACCAAACTCAGATATGACACAGATTTTGGAATGAATAGACTGGAAATTTAAAGTAACTATGATTCATATGTTACAGGCTCTGATGGGAGAAGAGAGCATGCAAGAACAGATGGGTAATGTGAGTGGAGCTATGGAGAGTATAAGAAAGAATCCAAAAGAGATGCTAGAAATTTTTTGAAAACTGGTAATAGAAAGGAAGAATGTCTTTGACGGGCTCATCAGGAGACTTAATACAGCTGAGGAGAAAATCAGAGAGCTGGAAGACAGGCCAATAGAAACTTTCCAAATTGAAATTCTGCAAAAAAGAAGGTCAGTCTAGAGGTGAAAGCAGAAACTGAACAGAGCAGCCAAGGACTATGGGACAATATTAAAAATATAACATGCATGTAACTGGCAGACCCAAAGGAAATAAATGAGAGAATGAGGAAGAAAACATATTTGGGTAATAATGGCTGACAATTTTTCTAAAATTAACAACAGATACCAAACCACAGATCCGGAATCTCAAAGAACACCAAGCAGAATAAATACTTTTAAAAGAAAAACAACATGTGATTAACAGATGCAAACTATTATATATAGGATAGGTAAACAATAAGGTCCTACTGTGTAGCACAGAGATCTATATTCAGTTGCCTGTGATAAACCATAATGGAAAAGAATATAAAAAAGAATACATATATAACTGAGTTCACTTTGCTGTACAGTAGAAATTAACACAACATTGTAAATCAACTATACTTCAATAAAATAAGTTTAAAAACAACACCAACAAAGCTACACCTAGGCATATCATACTCAAACTGTAGCAAACCACAGACAAAGAGAAAATTAATACATCAATACCCGTTTTAGGAACTTCTCTAGTCATCCACGGGTTAAGAATCTGCATGCCAATGCAGGGGACATGGGAACTAAGTTCCTGGTCTGGAAACTAAAATTCCACATGCCATGGAGCAACTAAGCCCATCTGCCACAAATACTGAGCCTGCATGCTGCAACTACTGAAGCCCAAGCACCCTCTATCCCATGCTCTGCAACAAGAGAAGCCACTGCAGTGAGAAGCCTGCACACCGCAACTAGAGAAAGCTCGAACACAGCAACAAAGACCCATCACAGCATAAATAAATAGATAGAATAAATAGAAGACAGAGTTTGTCAGAGTGAACAAAAACACAAGACCCAACTGGATGCTGTCTATAAGAAACCCGTGTTAAATACAAAGACTCTGACAGGTTGAAAGTAAAGAGACGGAAAAAGATATACCATGCTAATTACAGTTGAAAGAAAACTGGAGTATCAGTACTTGTTTCAGACAAAGCAGACTTTAGAACAGGGAAAATCATCAGGGATAAAAAGGAGGCATTACAATGAGATGCATAATTCAATTCAATTCTCCAACAAGAGATCAAAATTGTAAATGGCTATGCACCTAACAGAGCATCAAAATATATGAGGCAAAACTGATAGAACTGGGAAGAGAGATGGGCAAATCCATTATTATAATTGGAGACATCCACATCCCCCATCAGCAACCAACAGAACAAGTAGGCAGAAAATCAACAAGGATGGTTCCCCTGGACAGCACAGCTCATCAGAATGGAATTAAACTAAAAATCGATAAAGGAAAATGGGTGTAATCCCCAAATATCTGGAAATTAAACAACATCATTCTAAACAACACATGGGACAATGAGGAAATACTAGAAGAATTTTTTTAGTTTTTTTAACTAAATGAAAATAAAAATACCACTTGTCAAAATTTCCATAGTATAACAAAAGCAGTGCTTATCAGAAATATATAGCATTAAATGTACACATTAGAAAAGAAGAAAGTATAGAATCAATAACCTAGGCATCTACCTCAGGAAACAAAATGAAGGGAAACTGATGCCTAAAACAAGCAGAGGAAATATAAAAATTAGAGCATAAATCAATTAAGTTGAAAACAAGAAGAAAAGAAAGAAAATCAATGAACTTGAAATCTATTTTATTGACCAGTTGCTCAGTCGCTCTGCCGTGTCTGATTCTTTGTAGCCCCAAGGACTGTAGTCTGCCAGTCTCCTCTGTCCATGTAATTTTCTAGGCAAGAATATTGGAGTGGGTTGCCATTTCCTGCTCCATGAGATTTCCTCAACCCAGGGATAGAACCCATATCTCTGACGTCTCCTTCATTGGCAGGTGGGTTCTTTACCACTGTGCCATCATATTGACCAGGTTAACTAAGGGATACAAGATACAAACTACCAGTACCAAATAAGGAAGAGGAGTCAACAATACTGATCTCATAGAAAAGAATAACAATATAACATTAAAAGGATGATTTGATTACATAAAAGAGTACTACAATTTGATAATTTGGATAAAATAGACTGATCCCTTAAAAGACACGTACTGGCAAAACTCACAAGAAGAGAAACAGACAAACAGAACAGCCATATGCATTTTTTAACTGAATAAATAATTAATAACCTTCTTAAAAGAAATCGGCAGGCCCAGATGGTTTCTCTGCTGAACTGTACCAAACGTTTAAGGAAGGGATGATACAATTCTCTACAATCTATTTCAGAAATCAGAAGAGGAAGAATGTGTCCTAACTCATTCTCTGAGGCCAGCACTCCCCTAATGTCACAACCTGGCCCATCACCACCCTAACAATAAGAAGGCAATAATGCCACTCAGACACCCCCACTGGCAGAAGAGGACCCAGTGAGTCTGAAAGGAGAGAGAACAGGTGACAGGCCATGCATGTCTGCTCTGTGTGGCTTGTTCTCTGGGAATACCCAGAACTCATCTTTCTCATCAATATTTCAAAACAGAAAATAGTGAGAAACAAGTGCTGCTGTCCTGGAGCTCATGCTGGAAAAAGATGGCAGGGAGGAGGCACCTGGCTGTCCCCCCTGCCCTAAATGGGCACGTGAGCACAGACACTCAGATGCACCAGCACGTGGGACCTGGCAGGCAGCGTGGTGACCCTACTGGTCCTACTCACCGAGAAGCTACAGGCACCCTTGGACCCTGGGCCATTCGCAGGTCGGTCCTGGCCTCGCCGTGGGCTCCCCCCACGAGATGCAGACACGATGGATCTTCTGGAGACTGAAATGGAAGAGCGCATGGGCATCACACACACAGACTGCTCAGGTGTAAACAGAAGGAAGTTCTCCAATGTGGGTGCCCATCATGATCACACACTCGATAAAGCTCCTTATTGTCGTTGTTGTTTAGTTGCTCAGCTGTGTCCAACTCTTTTCGACCCCACGGGCTATAGCCCGCCAGGCTTCTCTGTCCACGGGATTTCCCTGGTAAGAATACTGGAACGGGTTGCCATTTCCTTCTCCAGGGAGTCTTTCCAACTCAAGAATAGAACCCATGTCACCTGCATTGCAGGTGGATTCTTTACCACTGAGCCACCAGGGAAGTCCTCCAAAGGATACTCCTTAAAACAGGAAGAAGCTAACCAGACATGAACATGACCGATGAACCAGTAAAATAAAAGGTTGGTAGTCTATGTCATTATGCTTTGGTCAAGACCCATATAATGTACAATGCAGAAAATGAACCTAACTCTAATTCAGTTAATAGTAATAATAGTGCATCAGTATCGGCTCATCAGTGGTAACTAATGCACCATACTAACGTTAAGATGTTAGTAACAGGGGAAATGAGGGGGTAGGGGTTACAGACCATCTGGAAACTTTCTGTTCATTTTTTCTGTAAATCTAAAACTGCTGAAATAATTACGTCTCCTAATTTTAAAAAATAAGCTGGTTGATATTCAGAAGGCTGAATGGAAAGATGGATATAACTGAGCAGCCGATGGGTAAACTGGAAGATGGAGCTAAGAGATTTTCCCAGAATGCAGTGCAAATAGACAATGGGCAGCAATCCCAGGGCATGTTTCTCCTGACTTTGATGAGAGCCACTGGGCTCCAGGAGCATCTTTCCCTACACCCAAGGCTCTTTCTCTCTCTCCAAATTGGGAAGCCTTAGAAAATTCTCAGGCTTTGGGTTGTTCATCTCATCTCTCCCCAAGACTGCTTTGGGGGAGGCAGGGGGACAGCACAGGAAACCTTACAAACCACGTCAACCTTTGCCTGGGTCCTCAGCCTCTCCCAGGCTTCCCTAGTGACTCAGACAGTAAAGAGTATGCCTAAAATGCAGGAGACCTGGGTTCACACCCTGGGTCAAGAAGATCCCCTGGAGAAGGGAATGGCAACCCACTCCAGTATTCTTGCCTGGAGAGTCCCAAGGACAGAAGAGTCAGGTGGGGTACAGCTCAGAAGGTTGCAAAGAGTCGGACATGACTGAAGGACCAACATTTTCACTTTTGACTGCTCCCAAACTGTGGTTTTCCCAGTTCATGGCCTGAGGGAGAACCATTCTCTCTTTATTTAGTTATTGGTAGTGAATTATTTCTTCGCTGGTTTTCACTTTTTAAAAAAATTATTACTTTAGAAGGAGTCCTAGTAAAGTCTTTCAAAAAAGCAATTCTGCCTTCTCTATCAAAATTTAAATATGCATATCCTTTTACCCAACAACTGCATTTCCAGGAGGACTCACATATATATGAAATATGTGAGTACAGGGATTTTCCCTGCAGCAATCTTTTTAAAAATTGGAAGCAACCTAAGTGCCCATAAATAGGAGAATGGTTAAATAAATTAGAGCAGGGCCCACAAGCTGGAGTACTCTGAGACTGTTTTTTAAAGAGGTAGCCAATATGCACCTACCCAGAGAAATCTTAAAAGCCTAGAACTGAGTGAAAATGGCAAGTTAACTAAAAAGTATGTGCTCTGTGTGTGTGTGGATCCCAGTTACAGACGTAGCAAGCCAGCTAGATAATGTATACACAACTGCAAGTCCAGGTATGGACACAAAGGCAAACAGAACAGCCCAAAAGGGCTTCCACCAATGCTTGCCAGCACTTCTTCCGTGGGCGGTGGCATGGACACAGGAGACGAGGCCACGTGGACATTGCTTTTACTCTATTATACACATGCTTCCTGGCTGGGTCTTTTACCAAGATGCATTTCTCATCCAGCAGCATTCAGATGAAACCCACAGTCTGTGCGTTTGAGAGTTTCATATTCTAGCTGGGAAGTGCTGGCACCAAGAAAACTGACCTTGGGGAAGGGCATCCAGGAGGGAGGGAAGGAAGCAGGGCTTCCCAGGGGGATGGGGGAGGAGCACACAGGCACCCAAGATTCCTCGAGCAGGAAGGTCATCCCTGGGCAGCAGGAATGAGAACGCACATGGCACAGAGGCCGGGAACAGAAACACAGGGCAGGCAGGCAGGGACCAGAGATAGAAGGCATCCTCTACTGCTCTAGATCCAAGCACCTGCAGCCCTCACTCACCAGGCCCATCACCCTGCCACCCTGCCCACCCTTCTTTGTTCCCCACAAAGGGCAGAGATGCTGTCCCAGGAGGAGTGGACCCACGGGATTTAAGTCTGGCCTCTGAGCAGGTGAGCAGAGCCCACCTCTATGACTGGAAGGTCCTGTCTTCAGTCCTGGCCCATAACACAGCAAACTGCAGTGTGAAGCATCCAATTTATACGGGACAAAACTCAGCAGTCCTGCCCTCAACAGTGCTGATGTGCTGGGTACCAGAACATTAGCTCCATGGCACATAGCAGGCGGTGGCTCAGTCACTGTGGACCGTGGAGCATGGTGCATGGTAGGTGTTTCAGAAGCACTTGCTGAATGATGGGTTAATGGATACATGGATGGCTGTTATATGTCTCTGAAATCTTATAAAATGCCTAACATACATTTTACAAATAAATGCACACACAAGATACTCAAGGTACCTCTGAGCAAAAAGCCCAGAGAATAATGGATAAAGATCCAGAGACATTGGGACTGAGGGCCTATATCCTCTGACATACCTGCAAACTGGGAGGACTGCCCTGTAACCGTTTGAGGGTGCCCAGATGGAGTGAAGCCGCCCCCCCAGTCCCCAGAAATCAGAAGAGTAAAGAGAAACAGCCTCCAGAGGGTGCCAGACGGGAGTATCCCACCCACCCACCTACCCAGCCTCCTCACCCACGCCCGCCTGGGTCGCTAGCCGTCAGCTAGAACTCGGGCTTCTTATGCGGCTTCACCTCTGCGATGCTGGGAGGTCTAGGGTTGGACATGAGTTGTGAATGAAGCTGGGAGCCTGGCCTGCCCCCTCCCAGGTTCCAAATCCTCGTGTCCCTGAGGCCACAGCTTCTCCCTTCAGACTTCAAAGCGCAAAGGACAGATCTGTGCATAACTCATACTTCCTAATCTGGGGATATTCTCAGAAATAGCAAGCCTCTTCTCTGGCCCTTCCTGGAAATAGCCTGGTTCTTACATGTGACAAAACGATGCAAAGTGGTATCTCCGTGATCTGAATATGAACACTGGAAATACTTCCGGGTCTTCCCAATGGCAATAAAAAATATTTTAAATAATTTACTGTCAAGTCCATTTAACAGAATTCGAGATAGCTCAGGCAAATACATGAGGAGAGGAAAGCTATGAGCAATGAAAATTTTAATGGATAGAGTGATATATGTAGGACTGAGGGGAAAATCACTGCATAGCCACAGAGGATTCCCAAAGACGACACTCTTGAAATCTCTTTTAAAACAGTATGATCCCAGCATCCCATAACTCCAAAATACTCTAGCAAGGCCTGTCTTCAGCAGCTTGCAGAAAACATGCATGCTCATTATCTTCCTTGGAATGGCAACAACAAGGGAGCTCTGATTCTATCTTTCCAGCAAAGGAGCTGCCAGAGTCTTCCATGCACACCGCTGACAGCTCCCTTTCACTTGAGAAGCAGTTGTTGTTCAGTTGCTCAGTTGTGTCCACCTCTTCGCAACCCCATGGACTGCAGCAGGCCAGGCTTCCCTGCCCTCCACTATCTCCCAGAATTTGCTCAAATTCATGTCCATTGAATTGATGATGCCACCCAACCATTTCATCCTCTGCCACCCTGTTCTCCTCTTGCCTTCAATCTTCCCAGTATCAGGGTTTTTTCCCAATGAGTCGGCTCCAATGAGAAGCAGACTCACGTCCAGATGGGCTTGGGGCAGCAAGCAGACTGCCCACCAACCTGCGATGTTGTGGGGTAGGCAAGGGGAACATCATGGCAGCCACCTTTTGGTTTTTTAAGTGGGAAACACTTCTGAATGGCTTAAGCAGGATGCATTCTGATGTTTAAAGCTCTATTAAATTGAAGAAAGAGAAAGAATCCATACCGGCTCCATATGGAACAAGGGAATATCACTAGCCCCCAGACTGCCGATGAATTAAACTCCTTCCCTGATCCTGCAGAGCAGCCCTAGGTCTGGGCATCTTATCTCTGTCAAGCAGGCCGGTGGGCAAGCCACTGCTACATAGCCCCAAGTGAGCTGCAGATGTCAGCAATGTGCTATCTTCTTTGTTCAGGGGACACAAAGCAGTCCAGCACTGGTGGCTGTGTTCTTTCTTCCCAACAGGACCTAATTGGCACTGTCCTTCTCTGGTGTCTGGTCTCCCTGGACAGAGCAGGAATGCAGCCAACAGAATCCAAACTATGCAGCTCACAGGCTCCTCCCTGGCTCAGTCAGGCCTCAGTGCACTGAGCTCCCAGTTCAGGATGCAGAACCCGGGCACAGAGGGTCTTCTGCATCTAAAGGTCTTCATATGAAGTCATAGTTTTTATTTTTTTGGCTGTGCCACATGGCATGTCGGATCTTAGCTCCCTGACAAAGGATCAAACCCACATCCCCTGCACTGGAAGGCAAAGTCTTAACCACTGGACCTCCAGGGAAGTCCCTTAAGTCAAAATTAAAATCACATCTTTTTACAGTCCTATTTAAAAAAAAAAATCAATGTTTCTCACTGAAAAACCAGAAAAGGCAAGTTACTCATTTAGTGACTTCCTTTTTAGAAAAGAATCACATATATGAAACTTGAGACAGTCCCTAAAAATCAACATGCATGATCCTTGAAACTCTAAATATCTGAATTAGAAATCATTTCCTATCAAAACCATTCAATAGAATGCAAACTATCTCAAGCATATGTGCTATTATTAGCATATAATAGATAGAAGGAATATGAAACTAAAATTTCAAATACATGCAGCTCTATGAAAATGAAAAGAGAGGCACTGTTTCATTGCTATATGCAGAATCTCCAAAGACGATGTTCTGGAAACCAGCCATGGTTTTAACATTTATGTAAACAAATCAGTGACTTCTGTGGTGGTCCAGTGGTTAAGACTTCACACTCACAATGCAGGGGGCCCAGGTTCCATCCCTGGTCAGGGGCCTAGATCCCACATACTGCTGCTGGGGATGCAGAGCGACAGAAACTCTCATTCCCTGCTGGTGGGGATTCACAACGGCACAGCCACTTGCAAAGATAATTTGGCAGTTTCTTAAAAAGATGAACTCACCACTCTTCCCACAGATCTAGCAATCGTACTCTTTGATAGTCTATTTCCCAAAAGCTGAAGATTTATGTTCATACAGAAACCTGCACACGGTGGTTTACAGCAGTTTTATTCGTAACTGCCAAACGTGAAAGCAAACAAGATACTTCGGTAAGTGAGTGGATACAGAAACTGAGGTCAACCCAAGGCAATGGAATCTTATTCAGCACTAAAGAGAAATGAGCCATCAAGACATCAAGAGCTTCCCTGGTGGTTCAGTGCTAAAGAATCTGCCTGCAATGCAGGAGACCTAGGTTCAATCCCTGGGTTGGGAAGATCCCCTGGAGAAGGGAATGGCAACCCACTCCAGTATTCTTGCCTGGAGAATTCCATGGACAGAGGAGCCTGGTGGGCTAGAGTCCATGGGGTCACAGAGAGTCGGACACGACTGAAGTGACTGAGCACACAAGCACACAGCTGAATCACTGTGCTGCACACCTGAAACTAACACGTTGTCAGCCCACTATACTTCAGCTAAAAAAATAAAATAATGCATGTATTTTTCAAAGTCAGACCTGAAGGGAGAAACAGACTGGTAACTCTCTTTCCCGACCAATGTGAGTGGAGTGCTGTCGCGTACTGGAGACAGTCCAGGTACCCCGGATGGGAAGTTCCTTCACAAGCAGCTCTGTGGACGAGAAACACCCCCCAACCCCCTTCCTTTTGACAAAAAAGACACTGAGGGCCTGCTGTTGAGATGCAAGTCACACGGGCCAAGGCAGCACTTTAATGTACTGCCTACCATTAAGGTTTCAGCAGGAATCACCGTGCCAGACACTGTTAACCCGCCAGTCCCTGAGCTCTGCTCACTTCCCGCTGGGTGTTGTTGGACACCTCCTGCCGCAGCTGCCACCCCCACCCTGCTCATGTGAGGACAGACACCTCCAGCCCCACCTACCACGTAACTACACGGATCGGTCAGTCACTGGCTGTCGCCGAGCCCTCAAGAAATGAGACAAGTGTTTCACTCAGACTGAGGAATACCCTTCTGCAGGCGCTTCAGATGAAAAGCCACATTCCCTGACCCCGACTTCCTCACACCACTGCCCAATCTTCTTCCTTATTTCTGACTTTAATTCTTTGGGTGAGGACTTACCTGGTGGTCCGGTGGCTAAGAATCCACCTTGCAATGCGTGGTATGTGAGTCCAATCCCTGCTCAGGGAACTAAGATCCCCTGTGCTGCAGGGCAACTAAGCCCACGCACCGCAACAAGAGAAGCCACCACAGTGAGAAGCCCACGTGTTGCAACTACTGAGCCCGCGCACACAGCTAGAGTCTGTGCGCTGCAACAAAAGATCCCACTGGATGAAACGAAGGTCCACAAGTGCCACAATAACTCAACATTCTGCAATAACCTATAAGGGAAAAAAATCTGAAAACGATGGATTATATATATGTATAACTGAATCACTGCGCTGTACACCTGAAACTAACACAACATTGTAAATCAACTATCGTTGAATTAAAAAAAAAAGACACACCCTGTAGGATTCTGCTTATACAAGGTCTCTAGAGTAGTCCAACTCGTAGAGACAGGATGTAGAACCCTGGATTCCAGGGACTGGGGGTGGGGAAAATAGGGAGCTGGTGTTTATGGGGCCAGGGTTTCAGTTTGGAAAGATGGGAACAGTTTTGTAGGTAGACGGTGGTGATGGCTATACAACAAAGTGAATGTACTTAATGTCACTAAACTGTACACATAAAAATGACTGAAGTGGTACTTTTATGTTATGTATATTTTATCACAATATAAAAAACTAGAACAATAGACATCTTTGATGTCAGAAGACAGAAAGGGGCCCATCAGCCATCTCAGCTGATTCTCACAGGATGCTTCTTCTGCCCACGGAGAAGCCCCAGGTCTGGGGTAACCCAAAGAGAAGCCTCTGTCTAAACAATAACTTTGGTGGAATTGATACTAAGCAGGGCCCTCTGGGGCCCCTGGGCATAAAGCTTCTCTGTGTCCATACAGCCTCTATGACCTTCCCTGATTTCTAAGGGGCATGTTCAGGCAACTGTTAGTCAGGGAAGGAAGGGGATGCAAGACCAGGAAGAAACAAAACAGTCAAGAGAAACAGTAGTGCAGCCTTGGAGCAAGGTCCTGGTTCCTCATCAACAGATACACACAACAACATCTTTGAGCTGTTCTGCAGATACTGAAACCCCTCCAGGTGGGAGAAGTTAACAATTAATGATGGTACACTGCCCACAAAAGCACACAGACTCCAGAACAGTTGGGACCTAAAGGCTGATGATGCTGACTTCTGCTTACCTCACCACCAGGCCATCAGAAGAATGTCCAGGAGCTAGCTGATCATATCCTCTCTTACTATAAAACTTCTCACTCTCCTCTCCAAGTTGGGACACATGGTTTTGTCAGCATGAGCCTGCTGTATCTCCTTTTGCCTGGCAAAGCAATAAAGCTCTCCTTTTCTACTTCACCCCAAACTATCTCCAAGACTCAATTCAGCACCGGTATACAGAGAAGCTAAGTCAAGAAGCATCACTGTCAAGAAACAAAGAGCCAGAGTCATTTCGGGAGGACGAGGTGGGAAGCAGAGCAGATACTGCAGAGCTCTGAATGGTGAGGAGCCAAGTTTCTTGTCAAAGAAATCTCACAGGAAGCACCATGCAGGGGCTTCTGGAAAATCCAAGTGCTAGCTCCAGCCTCATTCAGGAGCACAGTCCTGCATTCACGGGGCATCTGAGAGAGGCCAGAGGTGTAATTTATTTATTTTTCATATTTATTTGTACTTACTTATTTATTGGATTGCTCTGGGTCCTGGTTGTGGCATGAAGGACCTTTAGTTGCAGCATAAGCAATCTAGTTCCCTGACCACGGATCAAACCCGGGCCCCCTGCATTGGGAGTGCAGAATCTTAGCCACTGGACCACCAGGGAAGTCCTCAGAGGCATAATTTATGAATGCATGGGAGGATATTTTTACCAGTGGTAAAGTGGATTTTTTGAACAACATTGAGACTTTTTAACAGACTTGGAAATGAAAGGGTTCCTGTCTGTATGGGTCAAGACAAGATTCTCTTTCTGACACTTCTGAGGCTCCATCAGGCTTGGTTCAAAGAGAAAACCCACTGTCTCCAGCATCTGCTCCTCAGGAAAGGCAGATTTGATGGCTGAAAGGGCCACCAGGCTCTCCCGAGTTGAGACATCAGGCAGCTCACATACGCTTTAACCCTGGAACACTTCACAAGCCAGCTATGGGGAGAGATGGCGACTGTTGATTGTGGAATCAATGGTTGACCGTGGGATCCCTGTGCTCCAATGTCAATGAAAGCAAACAGTTTTGTTACAGAGAATGGCTAGGCCCTGCCAGCTTCTCTGGGACCTGTGCCTCCATCCCACCTGGCCCCTGCCTGCCTCCGCATCCCCACTAGCATCTCTGGCCATCACAGCAGCCCGTGAAATACCACTCTGCCTAGCCAAATCAAAACAACTTGGCCCTGCACATGAAATGTTTTTGGACAAAATGCAGCAAAATAAAAGCTGCATAGGTCCTGAGTCCAACCCAGGCCCCTCCTTCACCCTCCTTGTCTGGGCCACAGTGGGCCTTTCCCTCAGAGCATGCAGGTGGCTTCAGATCTGAGCCAGGATACACCATGGGGCCAGGACCATGAAGCAGACTTCAGCGACACATTTTCCATTAAGGGAAAGAAAAGTGGGCAATTGTGAGCAGCCATATGAATGCAGTGAAATGCTGTCACAGTCCAATCATTGGAAATAAAACCCATCCCATTAGGAGCACTGTAATTGCAGCCCATTGTGCTCCAGATAAGGCTGATGGTTGGAAGATATGGGCTTAAAATTGAAAATCAAAGAGCTGCTCCTCAGTGATTCCCAGGAAATGAGGTGCAGACAAGAAGATTTTACACCCACCCACACAAAGACCTGTCCCCAACCCACACAGACAATCCTAAAGTCACCTTAGATTTCAAACTTTCAAGTAACACGCAACAATATAAGTAAGTCATTAACAGTACTGCACTAGCTGAGTTGTTGTTGCTCAGTTGCCCAGCCGTGTCCAACTCTTTGCAACCCCATAGGCTACAGCACACCAGGCCTCCCTGTCCCTCACCATCTCCTGGAGTTCACCCAAGTTCGTGTCCACTGCATCAGTGATGACATCCAGCCATCTCATCCTCTGACACCCTCCTCTCCTTCTGCCCTCAGTCTTTCCCAGCATCAGGGACTTTTCCAGTGAGTCGGCTCTTGGCATCAGGTGACCAAAGTACTGGAGCTTCAGCATGAGTCCTTCCAATGAATATTCAGGGTTGATTTCCTTTAAAACTGACTGGTGTGACTGAGTTACCACACTTTAAGGACCCCACCTCTCCGGGTCGGGGGGGATATGACAAAGCTAACCCCACCACCATGAAAAGCTGCCTGCCCCTTTTCATCACTCAGAATACAAGTTCCAGGGACTTCCCTGGTGGTCCAGTGGTTAGGGATCTGCACTTTCATTGCAGGGGGCATGGGATGGATCCCTGGTCAGGGAACTAAGATCCTGTAAGCTGAGTGGTGCCACCAAAAATAATAATAACAGCTAGAATACAAATTCCAGAACCTATCCTAAATTGGAAGGATCCCAACAAAACAGAACTCCTATCCCACTAATCAGGGAAACACACTGTTCTCAAATAACAGAGCCCACCAGCACCCTGGTGTCAGACCTCACTCACACTTATCTCCCACCCAAGGCCTTGACTTGTTATCCATTCCCACATACTAGGGGCCACTTTCTGTCCACAGCAGCTGTCCCGTTCCTACCCCTTGCTATCTCTCCAACCAGAGTTGCTGATATCCCAGGGAAACAGCGGGTCTCTTGCCAGCTGCTCCCCCACAAAAATATGACAAGGTTGGCCTGGTTCTGCCTCCTACGGCTCTGAAGACACCACAGAAAGCCCTGCCGATTCCTCCCACTGGGCACCCTCCTGTGAGCAGAGGAAGTGATCCTGAGCAAGGCCAGAAATGGGGTATGAGGGACCGCAGTGGGGAGCGGGTTCCTGGAAGATGGGGCAGCAAAAATCCAAACACTCTCAGCTCCAGCAGGCTCTAGAGATACAAGATCTTTATTTGAAGGCAATATTTGAAAACCAGAGATGCTGTATCTCTATATCTTAATTATAAAATAATAGAAATAATAATGAAGTAATACACAGAAACTGCAACTCAGAAAACAGCATGCCCCCAAAGAAGGTTCAAAACCATTCCTGAATGTCAGAATCTTAGCAGTGGGGACTTCTCTGGTGGTGCAGTGGCTAAGCCTCTGAGCTCCCAATGCAGGGGGCCCCAGGTTCAATCCCTGGTCAGGGAGCTATATCCAACAAGCCGTAACTAAAGATTCCACACTCTGCAACTAAGACCCTGCACAACCATATAAATAAAATAAATGACAACAAATAAATAAATGGAGAAAATAATTATTTTTAAAGAATCTTAGAAGTGACAGAGACGCTCACATTTGTTTACACACAGTGCTGCAGACCTGGAGGAAGGGAACCATGGCAGAGAACAGCAGGCCTCTTTACCCTCCCCCATTCAGACTGGACCTCTATCAGGCAACTTCTTTCTGTTTTTTAAGATTCTCAGGATTTGAGAATGAGGCTAAGTAGACAAGCACTTTAAAATTCATTACCAGGAGGTTCCCACAGACTTTGCTTTCATGCACAGGAAATAGTCCATTTTTCCAAGCCCTTGCCTAAAAGTCCAATCTGGGGGAACTGATGTAGATTGTTCCATTTTGGGTTCATCAACCGGAGGAAATTTTAAAATTCTTCCTTCCAGCTCAACAGAGCGAATCCACAAATCTGCTGCTTCTGAGAAAGGAGGACAAAGACCCCCACGGGGCCTCAGAATTGAGCAGCAGCTTCTCCCTGGATTCTCAGGGCAGCCAACGGCACGTGCAGGGACAGAGCACCAGCCAAGCATCTCACGGCGGTGACCACCCTGACCCCTGCACTGGAGCAGTCCCAGGTGGCTCAGGGAGAGGGCGTGGCATCCATCCAATTTGCCAAACCGACAGAAAAATAAGATTTTCTCTTTTAAATTTTTGGCCACATCCTGCAGCAAGTGGAAGCTTAGTTCCCAGACCACAGATCAAACTCACACGCCCTGCACGGAAAGTGTGGAGTCTTAATCACTGGACCATCAGGGAAGTCCCCAAAATAAGACATTTTACACATAAATAATGACCTGTGAACACGGAACAACAGGCTAGTTCAAAATTGGGAAAGGAGTACATCAAAGCTGCATATTGTCACTCTGCTTATTTAACTTAATATGCATAGAATATCAGGCAAAATGCCAGGCTGGATGAATCCCAAGCTGGAATCAAAATTGCTGGGAGAATTATCAGCGACCTCAGATATGTAGATGATACCACTTGAATGGCAGAAAATGAAGAGGAACTAAAGAGCCTCTTGAAGAGGGTGAAAGAGGATAGTGAAAAGCTGACTTAAAACTTAACATTTATAAAACTAATCACAGCATCCAGTCCCATCACTTCAGGGCAAATAGAAGGGGGAAAAGTGGAAACAGTTACAGATTTTATTTTCTTGGGCTCCAAAATCACAGAGGATGGTGCCATGAAATTAAAAGATGCTTGCTCCTTGAAAGGAGAGTTGTGACATTTCTAGACAGTGTATTTAAAAAGTAGAGATATCACTTTACCAACAAAGGTCTGTATAGTCAAAGTTATGGTTTTTCCAGCAGTTATGTATGGATGTGAGAGTTGGACCATTAAAGCAGGCTGAACACCAAAAAATTGATGCTTTCGAACCATGGTGTTGGAGAAGACTCTTGAGAGTCCCTTGGACAACAAGGAGATCCAACCAGTCAATCCCAAAGGAAATCAACCCTGAATATTCATCAGAAGAACTGATGCTTAAGTCGAAGCTTCAATCCTTTGTCCACCTGATGCGAAGAGTCGACTCACTGGAAAAGACCCTGATGCTGAGAAAGATTGAGGGCAGGAGGAAAAGGGATCAACAGAGGATGAGATGGTTGGATGGCATCATCAACTCAGTGGACACACATTTGAGCAAACTCTAGGAGATAGTGAGGTCTTCTCTGTAGCTCAAATGGTAAAGAATCTGCCTGCAACACAGCAGTCCTGGGTTCAATCCCTGGGTTGGGAAGATCTCCTGGAGAAGGGGATGGCAATCCACTTCAGTATTCTTGCCTGAAGAATCCCATGGACAGAGGAGCTGGGTGGGCTACAGTCCGTGGGGCTGCAAAGAATCAGACATGACTGAGCAACTAACACTACTACTAGGAGATAGTGAAGGACAGAGAAGCCTGGCGTGCTGCAGTCCATGGGGTCGTAAAGAGTCAGACAGGACTTAGAGACTGAACAACTACAACAACAAATGGCTTGTAAGCCCAGGGTTCTGGTCCTTGCCTATGGGGTCAGTGCCCCAGCACCCCCTGCCTGGGATCAGGAGCTTGCAGGGAAAGGATTTCTCTTTGGAAGAACATCGTCACACCTCAGTATCAGCCTGTGTGTCCTGGGGAAGCCTCTGAGGCTCTCAACAGGCTCCCCCACTGGTTCTTGGTTTCCTCTGAGAATCCACAAGCAAACCCTGGACAAGGGTCCCCAGGGAGCCTGTGAGCTGGGAGGCCCCAGACAGGTAGCTGGAATGGTATTTGCTGGATGCTGCTCGATGGTACAGCATCACAGGAGGGAGTAGGGATGGGGAGGAACAATGTGAGGGCAGGGGTGGGGGAAACGGACAGGAAAAGGGGGAGGGAAGGAAAGCAGGCCCCCCCACACATCCGAGCCTTTCTAGAGGTCAGTCTGCAATCTTCACCTTCAGCCCAGTCATTCTACTTCTGGAAACATATCATAAAGAATCAGGGGATCTGACAAAAGAGAAGAGCGGAGCTACAAGATATTTATCCCAGCATCCTTCGGGGCAGAAAACACTCTAAACAAGCCCAGTGTCCAACTGAGGGGCCAGTCAGTGCCTGATGGACAAACTCCCATCGCAAGAGGTGGAAGAACAGCCGAGAGGGAGGCATGGGTGAAGAATGTGCGTGCCAAGCTCATGGAAGAATCCCTCCCCTCTCCCCGTCATTAAAGGTGCTGTCTGTATCATGAACACCTGCCATGAGACCAGCGAGAGGCTGACCCCAGCGGCAGAGCCTGCTATGCCAGGCCAGCTCCCAATGGGCCCGGAGGCTGAGGGCAGTACTGATGCACCCATGCCCAGACCCCAGCCTCCGCCTGGACAAACACACCCCTCAGACCCCGGTCCTGATCCTCGGACCACAAAGGAGAAATTGGCATGCTATCCCAGCAGCAGGTCAGGGATGAGAGTCCATCAGGGTGGAGCCAGGAGCACACCCAGAACCACTGAGGCCACACGGTGCCACTCTCCCCCCTTCACATCGCCATGGACCACCTCGGAAGAGACCACTGTGCTGTAGATCTCATCTATTTCAGATGGAGCAAGAGCACAGACCACAAGGGCCCAGCACAGATGTGATGACCACACACAGGATCCAGCCCATGAAGCCAAGTGGTCACTGTGTGGGAAGCTGATGGACAGTCTCCCAGCACAGCTGCAGGGGTGTGAGAGGCCAGGGAGAGTTGTGGGCACAGACAGCAAGACCTCTAGGATCTTGGGCAGGGTGGCCTGGAAAGCGCCAGGCAGGGGGCCCACAGAACACCCGACTGAAATTTCTGGGCTGACCTAAAGAAGTTTTACACACACACACACACACACACACACAAACACACACACACACACACACACACACACACACACACACACACACACACACACACCCTGGTCTCTTCCTAAAACTCTTTGGTTTTCCACTCACCGCAGAGCATGTGACCCTCAAATGTTCAGGCTGTTTGTGTCTGGTTTTCCTTAAGGGCTCAGCTCCTTCCTTGTGCATAAGGAAAACTTTCATGGAGAGAATGAATCCATATCAATTACTTGAGCGGAGATCTCAGCATCCTACTTGGGTTTATGGACTCTGATTTCATTTTGAAAACACAGAGTGTATCTGCATATTAATAAGCACTTGTTGGAATGGCCTCATTTAATCATCTCACATTAAATTAAATATAATCTTGATTTTTATATTATTGTTCCAGCAGGAAAAGAAGCCATGAGTCAGTCAAATGAAAGTTCTCCTTGAAGATTCCAAGATGCTATACTGCTCTTTTTTCCCCACTTTTCATTGAAGTTTAATATGGGTACTGAAAAGGTCCTTATCATAAATTTGAATTCACTCAGGCAAACCATACATAAAACAAGAAATAAGACACTGTTTTTGCAGCAATACAGATGATCATACTAAGTGAAGTCAGAAAGAGAAAGACAAATACCATAAGACATCATTTACATGTGGAATCTAAAATATGGCACCAGTGAACCTACCTACAAAACAGAAACAGACTCACAGACATGGGGAACACACTTGTGGTTGTCAAGAGGGAGGGGTGATGGAGGGAAGGATTGGGAGATTGGAATTTGCAAATGCAAATTAGTATACAGAGGATGGATAAACAAGGTCCTACTGTATAGCACATGGAAATATATTTGATATCTTGTGATAACTGCTATATTTAAACTGGATAACCAACAAGGACCTACTGTACAGCACAGGGAACTCTGATCAATGTTATGTGGCAGCCCGGATGGGAGGGGAGTTTGGGGAGAATGAATACATGTATATGTATGGCTGAGTCCCTTCACTGTCCACCTGAAACTATTACAACATTGTCAACTGGCTATACCTCCATACAAAATAAAAAGTTTTAAAAAGATTTGTATGTTCCCTTCATATGATCATAAGTAAAAAAGAAATCCTGCAATAAACCATAATGGAAAACGAATATGAAAACGAATTATATAACTGAGTCACTCTGCTGTACAGCAGAAATTAACACAACATTATCAATCAACTCTACTTCAACAAAATTTTCAAAAAAAACAAAGAAAAAAAGAAATGGGACACTGTCAGCATCCCCTAGGAGCCCTCTGCCTTCCTGGTACCCCTCTAATCACCATCTCCCAAGGGCACCCTGACTTCCCACTCCACATGGATAAGCAGCCCACTGTCCTTCCCATCAGTGGAGCCATGCAGGAGGAACTAAGGACTCTAATGTCTGGGGCTTTAGCTCAGCATTCTGTGGCAGGACTCCTCCAGGCCACTGCACACGTGCAGGTCTGCAGGATGATTTCACGTGTGACAAGCCTCGTTGCAAGGGGAGCAGCTGCTGGGGGACCTCAGATTGTCTGCAGCTTGGGGTGACAACTACCTGCCTTGGACGCTCTGGTGCACGTGTCCTGATGGCTCTGTTAGCCTCCTGTGGCCCCTGGAACAAATGGGCCCCAGATACATGGCTTTAAATGACTCAAGTTCAGGAACTGGGAGTCTGGAAGCAGGTTCAGTGGCTGAGGTCAAGGCATCAGCAGGGCTGCTCACCTCCTGGGGAGACTCAAGGGGTGATCACCTCTGCTAACAACCCTTGACATGTGGTCACAATCCTTGACAGTCTCTGCCTCCATCGTCCCTGCCTTCTCCTCTGCTTCCACTCTCCTCTGCCTCTCTCTTAGAAGGACCCTTGTGGGGAATTCCCTGGCAGTCTAGTGTTTAGGACTTGGCAGTCTCACTGAAAGGGCCCCAGGTTCTATCCCATGTCAGGGAGCTAAGATCCCACAAGCAGAGTGTGGCATAGCCACACACACACACACACACACACAAATATATATATATATATATATATATATATATATATAAAATACACACTATGTTTACTAGCAGTTTGGAAGTGAAGTGAAAGTGTCAGTCGATTAGTCATGTCCAACTCTTTATGACCTCATGGACTGTAAACCGCCAGGCTCCTCTGTCCACATAAATCTCCAGGCAAGAATACTAGAGTGGGTTGCCATTCCCTTCTCCAGGGGATCTTCCTGACTCAGGGATCAAACCTGGGTCTTCTACATTACAGTCAGATTCTTTACTGCCTGAGCCACAAGGGAAGCTCCAAGGTTCATACAGTCAAAGCTATGGTAATTGCAGTAGTCATGCACAGATGTGAGAATTAGATCATAAAGGAGGCTGCGACCCGAAGAATTGATGCTTTCGAACTCTAGTGCTCGAGAAGACTCTTGAGAGTCCCTTGGACAGCAAGGAGATCAAACCAGTCAATCCTAAAGGAAATCGGCCCTGAACATTCATTGGAAGGACTGAAGCTGAAGCTCCAATCCTTTGGCCCCCTGATTTGAACAGTTGACTCTGACTCAGGAGACCTCATGACTGATGCTGGGAAAGACTGAGGGTGGGAGAAGGGGGCGACAGAGGATGATATGGTTGGATGGCATCACCAACTCAATGGACATAAGTCTGAGCAAAGTCCAGGAGAAAGTGAAGGACAGGGAAGCCTGGCCTGCTGCAGTCCTTGGGATCTCAGAGAGTCAGACACAACTCAGTGACTGAACAACAGTGAAGAACAACACACACACACACACACACACACACACACACAAACAAACACTATTGGTTCTGGTTCTACAGAGAAACCTAATGAGTAATCTGTTAGAACATTTTCCACTAAATATGTGTGTGGAGAGGAAACGTGTTTTTGGTGTCAGGCCATGAGATGTGAGGTCCAGGTGGGTGTAAGCAACAAGCATCCATGAATTCTGGACAGTGAACCCCCGCCACAATCTCCAGGCCCCTATCAGCCTGGACGGCTTCCAGAAGGAAAACACACAAGAGCCTGAAGACCACTGTCAGTAACTGGGATGAGCGAGACAAAATTCAGTCCCAAATTAATGTGCTATGCCTCCACTCACCTCCTTGAAACAAGAGCTAATGTCATTTCAAGGAAGTGCTCATTACTTTCGGAGAAGGAAAAACGGCAACCCACTCCAGTGTTCTTGCCTGGAGAATTCCAGGGACGGGGGAGCCTGGTGGGCTGCCATGTATGGGGTTGCACAGAGTCGGACACAACTGAAGCGACTTAGCAGCAGTAGCAGCAACAGCAGCAGCTCATTACTTGAGACATTAAACACTACTGTATTTAAACAAATGCATGTGCTTATGGATTCTTCTGCATCGGTCAGCAGAAGCTGCTGACCAGGTCTGCACAGTGATGACCCGTCGACAGCTATGGGTACCACACGTGGGTACCATGGAGGGAGAGCCATGCCACCAGCATGACCTCTGGCTTTCTGCCATGAAATCAGTTCAGTTTAGTCGCTCAGTTGTATCTGACTCTTTGAGACCCCATGAATTGCAGCACGCCAGGCTTCCCTGTCCATCACCAACTCAGGATTCTACCCAAACCTATGTCCATCAAGTCAGTCATGCCATCCAGCCAGCTCATCCTCTGTTGTCCCCTTCTCCTCCTGCCCCCAATCTTTCCCAGCATTAGGGTCTTTTCCCAATGAGTCAACTCTTTGCATGAGGTGGCCAAAGTATTGGAGTTTCAGCTTCAACATCAGTCCTTCCAAAGAACACCCAGGACTGACTTCCTTTAGGATGGACTGGTTGAATCTACTTGCAGTCCAAGGGATTCTCAAGAATCTTCTCCAACACCACAGTTCAAAAGCATCAATTCTTTGGTGCTCAGCTTTCTTCACCGTCCAACTCTCACATCCATACATGACCACTGAGAAAACCATAGCCTTGACTAGACGGAACTTTGTTGGCAAAGTAATGTGTCTGCTTTTCAATATGCTATCTAGGTTGGTCATAACTTTCCTTCCAAGGAGTGTCTTTTAATTTCATGGCTGCAATCACCAACTACAGTGATTTTGGAGCCCCCTCAAATAAAGTCTGACACTCTCTCCACTGTTTCCCCATCTATTTTCCATGAAGTGATGGGAACAGATGCCATGATCTTAGTTTTCTGAATGTTGAGCTTTAAGCCAACTTTTTCACTCTCCTCTTTCACTTTCATCAAGAGGCTTTTTAGTTCCTCTTCACTTTCTGCCATAAGGGTGGTGTCATCTGCATATCTGAGGTTATTGATATTTGACCCGGCAATCTTGATTCCAGCTTGTGCTTCTTCCAGCGCAGCGTTTCTCATGATGTACTCTGCATAGAAGTTAAATAAGCAGGGTGACAATATACAGCCTTGACGTACTCCTTTCCCTATTTGGAACCAGTCTGTTGTTCCATGTCCAGTTCTAACTGTTGCTTCCTGACCTGCATACAGGTTTCTCAAGAGGCAGGTCAGATGGCCTGGTATTCCCATCCCTTGAAGAATTTTCCACAGTTTACTGTGATCCACACAATCAAAGGCTTTGGCATAGTCAATAAAGCAGAAATAGAAGGTTTTCTGGAACTTTCTTGCTTTTTCGATGATCCAGTGGATGTTGGCAATTTGATCTCTGGTTCCTCTGCCTTTTCTAAAACCAGCTTGAACATCTGGAAGTTCACGGTTCATGTATTGCTAAAGCCTGGCTTGGAAAATTTTGAGCATTACTTTACTAGTGTGTGAGATGAGTGCAATTGTGCGGTAGTTGGAGCATTCTTTGCCATTTCCTTTCTTTGGGATTGGAATGAA
This sequence comes from Antilocapra americana, assembly GCA_007570785.1. Taxonomy (NCBI): domain Eukaryota; kingdom Metazoa; phylum Chordata; class Mammalia; order Artiodactyla; family Antilocapridae; genus Antilocapra; species Antilocapra americana. Next base: position 67,519 of record ML661900.1, on the reverse strand, counting down.
AACTGCCCTTTTCCAGTTCCTGTGGCTATTGCTGAGTTTTCCAAATTTGTTGGCATATTGAGTGCAGCACTTTCACAGCATCATCTTTCAGGATTTGAAATAGCTCAACTGGAATTCCATCACCTCCACTAGCTTTGTTCGTAGTGATGCTTTCTAAGGCCCACTTGACTTCACATTCCAGGATGTCTGGCTCTAGGTGAGTGATCACACCATGAAATACTGGATGTTAACTACACCAGGGATCACTGCCATTAAATACTGGATGTTAAATACACCAGGGACTTCCCAGGGGGCTCAGTGGTAAAGAATCCACCTGCCAATGCAGGAGACACAGGAGACATGGGTTCAGTCCTTGGATTGGGAAGATCCCCTGGAGGAGGAAAAGGTAACCCACTCCAGGATTATTGCCTGGGAAATCCCATGGACAGAGGAGCCTAAAAGGCTACAGTCCATGGGGGTCACGAAGAGTCAGACACAACTGAGTGACTGAGCACACAAACATGTATGTACACACACACACACAAATACACCTAAGTCTGACTTCTCTTTATCACTGTGAAGGAAGAAAGCTGGTTTGAGACATCAGTCAACACAAACTGCAGCATACTCTCGGTATTTGTTGAAAACCACCAGGAGAGCTAGCCGGAGACCTGCTTCTCCTGTAGCAGCAACCCCTACCTACAGCAGCCATGTGGGCCTTGAAGGCAGAAAGGTCAGCACACAGAGAGCACCCCTCCCCAACAAATGTATCTTTCTCCCAACAAATCTTGACTCCTATAATAACTGCCCCACAACTACCAGGCAGCTTCCAAAGCCATGCAAGAGGCATTCGCCAGCATCTCAGCCGGGCCCCCCAGAGCCAGGAGCCTCGGAGAGGGAATGATACCTACCCCGACCTGTGCCACAGCAAACAGCAGGATGACTAGAAAGGGGAGCAGCTTTAAGACATGTTTCTTTCTTTATTTATTTTTGGCTGCACTGGGTCTTCGTTGCTGTGCAGGCTTTTCTCTAGTTATGGCAAGCAGGGGCTACTCTCCAGCTGTGGTGCTCGGGCTTCTCATTGCGGTGGCTTCTCTTGTTGTGGAGCACAGGCTCAGTAGTTTTGGCACACGTGCTTAGTTGATCTGCAGCATGTGGGATCTTCCCAGACCAGGAATCAAACCCATGTCTCCTGCACTGGCAGGCGGATTCTTTACTACTGAGCCACCAGGGAAGCACTGAGACTTGTCTTCTGACCCTTCATTACCCAGAGGATGAACAGCACATCAGAGCCCAAAAGAGGAAGAGAAGACAGGAGTTGTGAGTGCCCAGGGTTTCGGGCCCCAGAGAGAAGCCCTTCATGACATCCCTCCAAAAGCCCACCAGCCTACAGAGGCCCCTGGAGCCAGCTTCCTGACCTGCAGCCTGGCTCCCCTCTCCTTCCCCCTGCCCTTGCCCTCTGCACAGCTGCCCTCTGTGCAGGACTTGGTCCCCCTCCCTACAGATGCCAGAAAGTCCCCAGGAGCCTTGGCAATGGGAAGAGGACAGCCACCTAATGGGCAGGACAGCCCCGTCACCTTGACCTGAGTCCCTCTAGACTTTCACGCTTGCCACCACTGGACAGAGGCCTCCCAGCCATCCATCCCTTGTCCTTCTGAATAAGTCAGTGGGGCTGTGGAGTTTAACTCCATGTGAGCAAATTAATAACATGACTTATGGTTTGCCAGGGATTTTGTTGCTCTTATAGAGAAACAGTGGCAATTTAATCTAGAAAGTCTGTAAATCTCGAAAGGGTAAAATTAAACATCCGAGCTAGCAAGGCCGGGATGTGGACACGGCAGCCTCTGCCCACGTCAAGCAGGGAGCTCTGTCCTTTCCCATTCCCCAAGCCTCCCCCACTCGCCCCAGCTCTCAACACAACCCCTCCTCATCCTTAACCACCCCTCCCACAGTCCACTGGGTCCTGAAGCTGAGTGATGGAAAGATCACCTAGATACATTGCGGGGCAGAGTACGTGTCACCCCACCTGTTCTGCCCCCAACCACAGTGAGATGCCCCCATGCGTCCAAGGCTGCTCAAGACCCAGACAGTCAAGACCCACCATCTCCTGCTCTGACCTGCCCAAACCTCATTATCCCACCTCTAAACACTCAGTCCCCACCCCCATACTGGGTACCCTCTCCAGACTGGCCCCTCTGGCCTGAGCTCTAGATGGGCAAATCCACCCACTCTTTCAGGATAGCGTACCTGACCCAAGTCCCCCCCACCCCATGCTGGGTGCTCACATCTTCCAGCCTGGGCTACTCTGGGGGCACTCTGGGGCCAAAGTCACATTCAGCATCGGATCCCCCGACACCCCCCAGTAGCTCCCCTTCACTCCTCTCTTGACTACACCCAGCTCTAAACAGGGATCAGAATAATGGAACAGAGCTGGCACTCAGGAAATACCAGTTGGATGGATGGGTGGTTGGATGGATGGATGGATGGATGGGTGGGTGGATGGATGGATAGTTGGCTGGCTGGTTGGATGGAGCCCCCGGCAAAGAGGCTCTGGGGTAACTAATGAGAAGGCTCCCACCCCAGCACTAGCACTGCAAAGACCTCAGAGATGAGAGGGCTGGGTGGGAGGGAAACGCTAGGGGCTGCATTTTAAGTGCCTGGCACCCATTGTTTCCATTATCAGACAAGTCATCTCATAATGGATGAAAGGAGCAACACATGCAGAGTTAAGGCAGGGTTCCGAAAGCTAGGAATGGAGAGAATGCTGCCATATCCAGGGACTCCCAGGGCAGCTCCCCCATGAAGTGGACGCAAGTAAGAGATGTCTCTGCCTCTGGCGGGGTGGGGGTCACAGACACTGAGGCTGCACTGTTCTCACTGCTGATTAAGCACAGACCAGCCTGTGATCAAGAAGAAAACCATTCCTTGAGGAAACGCAATTAATTGAAAAGCCGAAACCTGCGAAAGCCCAAAGGAGACACAATCAAGAGCTCTCAGTCTGGAGGGGTCCTGCTCTGAAGAGTTTCAGCTCAGGGACGTTCCCCCAAGAGCAGAGAGCTGACGGCATGTCCACCCTGCCACACGCCAGCTCCCTCCTGTTCGCCCCTCAAAGGGCAGGGTAAGGTCACGGGCAGAATCTTTGCTGCACATGGACACGGAGAAAAGCACGTCCAGGCAGGGCTGAGGTCAGCCCTGCCTCAGGGACTCACACTCAAGCAGTCATGCCAGGCGGGCAGCACCAGGACCTGCTCTCTAGGGGTCAGCTGCCAGGGCTCACTGCGACCAGAGGGGTCCAGCTAGAGACCCAGGGTAGTGCCTGGTGTCTTGGCCTGGCAGGCAAGCTGGGACACACACACACACACACACACACACACACACACAGCACACCCGGCGACTGGCACCGAGCGGGCGCTCTACTGTAACAGACGCTCACACACGCACATCTGGTCTCGCTCCATCCTTGCCGCAGTGACCAGCTGACAAGGAGGAAAGAGCAGGCCTGGACATGCCCCTCTTAGGATGCTGGAGGCTTTCTGGACCTCCCGATTCCCCACCCCTGACAGCTGTCATAGGCTCTGGGTGACACGCATGGATGTCAGAGCACACAGCCCATCATCACACAGGAAGACCCAGGAACACAAACCGAGTTTCACTGGAGCAACTTCCACGCCTGCTGCCTGGTTGGGGAGGTGGGGTGAGAAATCCATCATCACTAAACACAGGCACCCACTCAGCAAACAGGTCTCCTAGTTTCCAAACAATGGATTTTCCCAAGACTTTGACAGACCAACAGGGGAAAACTACACAACATTTCTCTTTCAAACTTTAAACTTCTTATTTGATATTGGGGTATAGCGGTTAACAATGTTGTGATAGTTTCAGGTGGACAGCAAAGGGACTCAGCCATACATATACATGTATCCACTCTCCCCCAAACTCCCTTCCCACCCAGGCTGCCGCATAATATTGAGCAGAGTTCCTTGTGCTATATAGGAGGTCTATGTTGGTTATTCATTTTAAACTACATTTTTTAAATGAAAATTAGCGATGCACATGACAGCTCAGAGAAATTCATGTTTAGAGCTGCCTTGCTGGAGAATGAATTCCACAAATGTAAAACCAAATCATGGAGAAACAAACACATATTTTTAAAAAATACTATCATATATAGGGTTATGAACAAACTCAGACACAAGTGAGCAACCGGACAACAGCAAATCACACACAGATATATATCTATCTCTCAACTGAAAATTCTAAATGCCACTAGTGGTCTCCTACTCCCTGACTATTGACTAATTAGAATTTGATGAGAACAAGTGCCTAAGTATTTCACAGGTAGTGTCTTTTAGCTGAGTTGAGTCCAGGGGCAGGAAGTGCAAAGAGGAAAACACCTTACAAACCCAGCAACAACGTTTGCAGTTGCGCTGGGCGGCAAGTTCCCAGGTCCTCTTGCTGTCCCCATAAAGGCCCCTGGGTTACCCATGATGTGTCCACAACTCTCCTACCACCAGCCAGAGCTCAAGGTCCATGGTTCACCACCACCAGATTATCTAAGCACAGGGTGAAAATGAGCTCCTGAACTGTATCTATCACACAGGCTTCCCTGGTGGTTCAGCAGTAAATGTGCCTGTCAATGCAGGAGACACAAGTTCGATCCCTGGTTTGGGAAGATCCCCTGGAAAAGGAAATGGAAACCCACTCCAGTATTCTTGCCTGGAGAAACCCATGGACAGAGGAGCCTGGCGGGTTACAGTCCATGGGGTTGCAAAGAGTCAGACATGACTGAACGACTGAGCACGCGTACACACCTATCACATAAGTGGTCACAAGTCCTAGTCACACCCACCCAGTTTAAAAACAAATCTGATGCAAACTGAGCCCAAGTGAGATGTTGAGGGGGGAGGTAGGGAGGATGCAGGTGATGGGGGATTTGGGGGGAGGGGCATCATGGGCTCTGAAGGCTCACCAACCAATCTCAGCAAAGACTGAAACAGCAGCAGCCTCAAGCAAGTCACCACTGCCTGGTCCTAGGTCACCTCGCTGCCAAGTGAAGACGTGCCTCTTGTGCTTGGCGAGGAGCTATTTAAACAGCACATACAAAGGAAGAGAAGGCAACACAAAGAAGTGCCCGGTGAGGGACTTCCCTGAGGTCCCTTGATTAAGACTTCACCTCCCAGTGCAGGGGTGCAGGTTCAATTTCTGGTCAGAGAACTAAGAGCCCACAGGCCTCACAGCCAAAAAACCAGAGCATAAACAACAGAAGCAATATTGTAACAGATTCAATAAAGACTTAAAAAAATATGTCCTCAACAAAAGAATCTTTAAAAAAAAAAATAAAGTGCCCAGTGATGTGTATTTCATCCCAGTCAGTTTCTCCATCCAAAACCACCTTTGAATGCCAGAGCGCTTCCGCTTTCAGAAAACCCACAAGATGCAAATATCTGTGCGGTCAGGAGATGCCAGCATCTCAAGCCTGTATTTTTTTTCTCTCTTAATTTTGATCCTTCATGCACAAAACCACAGATGCAGCCCCTTACATCACAACAGCACCTAAGAGTGTAGGAAGCATGACAGTCTTCCACTAGGCTGCAGGTGAAGCCAGCAAAGCTGACCCTTCAAACTCCCAGTAAAAAGAGAGAAGCCACAGCCAGCCTGTAGCCACCAGCATCCACGAAGCTCTAGCCGAGCACCAACCTCTCAACTCAGTTCAGTGCTGGAACTCCTCAGGGCTCAAAACCACCCCGGCAAGAGCTATCAGGCACCTGTGATGGAGGCTAAGAAAGGCGCCCAGGGCTGGTGGCTCACCCAAGGCCCCAGAGATCCATGATAGAGTTTTCCTCCTTATAAAACCAGTGGCCCCCTTCAGTAGGGCCAGAACATGGGTAGGGAGAATCAGGTGGGTTGGGGAGGTATTAGGAGGGGCAGGCTGGCACACAAGGACAGACAGAGTGGCCGGGAGCCTGGAGACACGAGGTCTGACATAAGGGGAAAGACCAGTTTAGAAACTTCCAGGTGAATAAGGTAGGGAACCTAAGCCAGAGGGGTCTTGTTCCCAGCACATCCACAACAGACCAAGGTGAGCACAGGCACAGCCTGAGAGCCAATCATCCAAACAACTGAGAATCCCAAAGGAGTTTCAGTGGAGGATCAGAACACCTACTCCTGGGGCTGGATGGCCTTCCAACCACGTGACATCTGGCCTGCGCCCCACCCCCCATCACTGCACTGTCGATCCAGTGCAGGCAGGGTTCTGCTGGGAGGGACCCACCTGTGAATGCAGCTGTCTTTAGGTGTGGGGTCTGGGGAAGGGGGCAGCAGGGAACCAGGCTTGTACTGGAAGGAAGCACGATGCTTCTAGGGTTTCATTCATTCATTCATCCATCTAACAAGTTGGGCTGAGGGTCGACCAGGTGCCAAGCACTACTCTTGTTCTAGGGACACAGAAGTCAACACAGTTTCTAAGCTGGAGTGGTAAGAAAAAGAATAAACAAAGTATATAAATCATAAATCGTGTTAGGTCCTAAGAAGAAACACAAAGCAGAATTAACATGAAAGGCAGAAATGATGCTAATTTATGTAGGAAGCTGAAATACAGAGAAACGAGTGAGGGTTAACATAAAAGGCAGAAATGATGCTAATTTTTGTAGGAAGCTGGAATACAGACAGAGGAGTGAGTGAGAGAGCTAGCCACGTAGACATCTGGAGGAGGCACATGCCAGGGAGATGGAAAGCAGGTGCAAAAGCCCTGAGGCAGGCAGGAGCTCAGCAAACTTGGCAACTAACAGAGAAGAAGGGAAAAGTCCATATTCATCTGGGATGATCAAGGATGGATGCGGGCCAAGGTGGCAGGTGGGGATGGGGTGGGGATGACACAAAGCGAGCCTGGGCAGTGAGCCTGCCTGATGGCATGGCTGGGAGCGAGCAAAGGAACCTACAGAAATAAAAATCAGGCTGAGGGTGTGGAGAAGGTCCTGGGGAGCCACTGCAGGCTTGAATGAGGGACACCAGCCCAGCCCAGCCTGGGACAACCTGTAGCTAGCACAGAAATCACAAGTCAGGCAGCAACAGCACCTGCCAAAACGGGGTTGAGGGGGTTCCCAAGAAGACTCGTGAATCTCAGCCCCACTGAGACAGCCTGGCTGCATGACAATGAGGTCGCTGTCCTCCCTGGCTCCCTTGTGCATCTGAGAGGACTGGGAGAGTGGAAGACTGGCCACAGGAGAGGCAAGGAAGAGGCGCCCATGATGGCTGAGTCAGCCCGTGCCTGCAGACTGCTCTGAGGCACCAGCTGGAGCCAACGCAGGTGGTGAGTAGGGCCTCGAAAGAGGCCAGAGAATCCCCCTGTGGGTACATAGCCAACTACCAGCCACCAACCGGGCACCTGGGCCCCACTTAGTGAACAATCATCTCAGACATGACCAACGGGATGGAGCCACACAACCGTCAGTGTCCACGTCACTCCCCATCCCAGCCAGGTCAGGGCTCAGGGACCCCAGCTCTCTGCCACTCGCTCAAGGCAGAATGCTGCTTTCTGCCACTTGTTCTGGAAGGAAGCCCTCCATGCCAGCTCAGGGCCTCTGTGGCCACCTGCTCCCAGTCTTCCAAATTTCCCCGACACAAACATCTCTCCCAGACTTCAGACCCCAGTGTGACCAGAGGCTCTGATCTGCTGAGTCCCTGGATCAGGTGCTCAGGGCTTAGGACAGGGAGGAGCGCCCAGGCGAAGCTGAGGCCTGGGGGACTGTGCTTGTGCCCCGGGGCTCCTGTCCCTCCACAGGCCTCAGGGCTGCCCAAGTCAAACAAAGCCCAGCCTGAGGCAAACCTCCCATCACATGAGCTTTTCCTGAGTTCCTCAGTTGTGTCTAGGAAACATTAAGGTGTTTTGGCACTCCCTCTCAGCTCTAGGGGTGCGACTGGTGTCTTTTACAATTATCTTTTATTTTTATCCCGCATTTCTTAGCTCAGTTGGCAAACTGGATTATTTATGCACCTCCATTTCACAATCCATCCCCACCAATTATCCCTGTGAAACTATTTTTTTTTTTTAAAGGGTTAGAAGTACCAAGGAAGAGTCAAGTTAACAAACCACAAGTCCAGCCCGGGGCAACTGAGAACACAAGCAAGAGACCAAAGATTAAGAAACTGACCACACAGGCTTCGTCCACCTGCCAGCGCCCACCCCACCTCTCACGCTCACACATACAGGCACGCGCGTGCGCACACACATACACACACACACACACACACACACACACACACACACACACACACCCCATCTGGTTCAGCCCACACTTCTCCCAGGGGGAGAAGCCCAGTACCCTGGAGATGAGAAGGCAGGCAATGGGGGAGGGGCCCGACCATGCTCCCCAACCAATGAGAAGGGGTCTGGAGAGCCAGGCCCCACAGCAGACTCTCAGGGCGCCTGTCACTAGGGCCACCACCCAGACCCAGTGCAGCTCTGGAGACCCTTCCAAGGGTCTCTCTGCCAGTGCCATGGGGCCCACCCAGGAGGCGGCCCACTCAGCAAGCTGACTCCTCAGTGAGCTCCAACTCGCTCACTAACACCCTGGACACCATCCTGAGTGCCAGCAGGCTCCATGCCAGGGTCATTTGCTGCTCAGGAGCCACCAACCCCCCTCTCCTGAGTGCAGATGGAGGCAGGATGGACAGCCCCCCAGCAGTGAGGGCACAGGGCAGGGCATCCTGGCTAGAGGACCCTCAGTGTCCCCTGAAGAACGGAAGCCCCCCAAGAGAAGGCAAGACCCTCCCACTCACCTCACCTCACCAGAAGGACCACTAACCCAGAGGCTTAAGAAAGGAGCCACCCACCAGGCTGTGGGTACCTGCAGAGCAAACTAAACATGCACCCTAGGAAAAGCTGTGTGGTTCCCACCCTGGAAGCCTTCAGGTCATTATTCCCCAAACCACTGTTTTTCTCTAAGAGAAAGAAGGAGGGCAGGTGGGGGGGAGGGGTGTTCTCAGAAAGGGGACAGAGGCTGAAGAGGTCAGGGACAGCTCAGCCCAAGGGATGAAGGGCACAAAGGAGATTCCCCACTTTGGGGTTGACCGTCCCCACGGTCATTTACGAGTTGGCTTAACCACCAGATTTGAGGTTGGCCCCTATCAGGCCAGATCCAAACATAGCTGAAAAAATTAAGTCTTCCTTCTGCAAGTAAATACTAAGTTGAGATAAGCAGATACAATCTCAGCCTCCATGCTGAGCGAGGCTCGGGCAGGGTGAGCCCCTCGCGACCCTCCCTTGGCACCGGGTCCAGGGCAATTTCGACCCCTAAACCCCCAGCTCCGCGGCCTTGGCACACCGAGGCCCGCTGCCCGGCCCGCCTGGGGCACAGCCCGACTCGGGGGCGGGGGCCTCGCCCTTCGCAAAGACCATCCGTAGCAGCCAGGCCGAGGGGAAAGGGGCTGGGACGACGGGGCAGGTTCTCGGCCGCGCCCCTAGCCCAGCGCCGGCAGCCCAGGGGAACCCGACTGTGGAATTTTTAACTGAGGAGTTTCTCCCGCTGGGCCTCGTTATAAAGGAAAAGGGTGGAGGGCTAGAAAACCGGGGCTCGGCTTCCCGGGAGACAGGGAACCCAGAAAAGACCCCAAAGTCGGGAGTTGCCGCCCCTCATAGGGACTCAGTATCAGCGCCGAGAAGGGCTGCGGAACACTCCAGCGGCCCGGCCAGCCCGGAGGGACCCGATCGGGCAGCCGCCTCAGGTCTGTGCCCCTGGTCTGCGCCTAGTCGCCCCTCGCCCCCGCGCCCCCGCCCGGGATGCGCGAGCCACCAGCTCGGCCCCTCCGCGCCCGCCTGGTCCGTACCCCCGATCCCGCGACTCCCCCCGCCCACAGCGCCGCCCGATCGCGCCCCCCGCACCCGCCCCGCCGCCCCCAGGCTAGGGCCGCTCTGGGGAAGGGTCGGGCGGCCCGGACCCCGGCTTACCTGGCCCGAGCTCCGGGCCGTGCGGGTGCACGGCCGTCGCCGCTGTGTCCCCGAGGCCGAGCGCCGGGCCGCAGCCGCAGCTCTTTGTGAGCCGCGCTCCGAGATGCTGCCGAGCCCGGGAAGCTGGATAGCGGCGGGCGCGCCCCGGACGCGGCGTACGGCACGCAGGGCCGCCCCTGCCCGACCCACGCAGCTGGGCCCGCGGGCTTACCCCGCACCAGCCTGCGGCTGGACGCCCGCGCCCCGCCCCGCCTTGGCCTCGCCAGCGCCCCTCGCCGGGGGAGAGCGCGCGGCGGGAAGACCCAGCGGAGGACAAAGATGTGTGCGCGCCCAGCGCCCCCCGCCTCCCCGCCCGGCCCCCGAGCCCTCGCTCAGACTCTCGGCGGACTTGCGGGGGGCGCACCTGGGGCCCGGGTCCTGCGGGGCCGGCCTCGGGGCCCTGGGGAGCACAGATTCCCCGGCGCGCCCGGCACCTGCGGGCAATGAGGAGACTCTGGGGTCTGGTCCTCCGGCGGGTGGAACAGGTGACAGCGAGGTGCCCCGGCGCCCACACCTGCCCCGGGCGTCACGCCGCCCCCTGGCGGGCTCCCGAGAGCAGGCGACCGAGGGTCCTGCCCACCGCGCCCTGTTCGGCCCTGCGCAGAAGTCGCGGGGAAATCGCGGCCTCTGAGAGCCCCCTCTGGAGGACAGGCTCCAGCGCCTCCCCGCCACAGATCACTGGCTGCGTGCCAGCCCCCTGGGAACCATCCCATCACCCCGTTCCCAATATCCTGTGCTGCCCTGGACTGACCACTGGCCTCCCCTCCCCCAAGGCCTGGCCCAAGCCCTTTCCCTCCTTGTCGTCCTAAACGGAGAAGGACCCAAATCTATACACTATTCTCCAATAAAATTAAAAAGAACTCAAGTGACTCGATTCTGCCCACCCGTAGAATCTAGGAAAATCTGCCCAACTGGAGGCACTTCCTCACGTCTACGAAGACTCTTTTTCCTGTAAGGTGGATATTCAGTGTCCAGAGGTTAGGATGTGGGCATCTCGGGGGTCATTGTTCTAACAGACGTCTAGAAACATCTATTTCGAGGAGCAGTGTGTATCATGGCTGAGGAGCCCAGCCAGGCCAGCACTCAGCCGAGGCCTCTGACCTGGGCTGGCGTCTCTCCTCTGCACAACTCAGTTTCTTCCACTGTTAAATGGGGAAATACCATGACTTGCCTTCAGGGATAGTCACAAGTCTTGGTGGCACATGCACACCTCTGAACCCAGGGTGTACAATGTGCCAAATCATGCTGGTCACCGTTTGGATCGCAGGTGCTGTAAGATGTTGATGTTCTCCAGTGATGGCTTTTGTCTGCTTGGCGTTCTCTGGAAATCTCCCACCTAACCCCAGCTCCATCCATGTGGTTCAGGTGAGGCTGAGATGTCTCAACTGACAAACTGGATCCTTGCTTCTTCAGAAAGTGGTTGTGAGAACTGATTTCATCATTAATCATTTATCTTTAAAAAAAAAAAAAAACCTGTGCCAGACACTGAGAAAACTGTAATTCAATGCACCCCAATGTTCATTGCAGCACTATTTGCAGTAGCCAGGATAGGAAGACAACCTAAATGTCCAACAACAGAGGAATGGATAAAGAAGATGTGGTACCCATACACAGTGGAATATTACTCAACCATAAAAAGGAAAAAATAGGGTCATTTGTAGAGATGTGATGGACCTAAAGTCTCTCATACAGAGTGCAGTAAGTCAAAAAGAGGAAAACAAACATCCTATATCAATGCATATATGTGGAATCTAGGAAAATGGTACTGAAGAACCTATCTGCAGGACAGCAATAGAGACACAGACACAAAGATGGACCTGTGGACACAGCAGGGGAAGGAAAGAGTGGGACAAAATGAGAGAATAGCTCTAACATAAATACATTATCATGTATAAAATAGATAGCTAATGAGAAGCTGCTGTATAGCACAGGAAGCTCAGCTGGATGCTCTGTGCTGACCTAGAGGGGTGGGATGGGAGGATTAGGTGGCAAGGGAGGCATGTCCAAGAAATAGGGGATATATGTATACATATGTATGTATATATAATGTACAGCTGATTCACTTTGCTGTACAACAGAAAATAACGCAACATTGTAAAGCAACTATATTCCAATTTTTTTAAGTAAAAAAAATTCACGTGGCAGAAGCTGACCTGGACCCTGGGCTGCAGCAATGGCAGACTGGCTGGAGCCCCACTCCTGGTTCGTAGGCAATAAAGGCTCTTGTGGGGCAGACAGAGGGGCAGCCTTCACTGTCAGGGTCACTGGAGGAGCAGCCTGGGAGGGTGGGATGAGACTGGACTGAGCGGGTGAGACATGCTAACACCAGTGCCCTCACCCAGGGCTTGGCCACAGCTGCAGATATGATTTAATCATCAACTAGTTTGGCTCACTGAGTCCTCTGATCCTGCTGAAACAATTCTGCGTTTACATCTCTCTGTTTGAAAACAGCCAGTATGGATCGTTTCCCCACCTGGACCCTGATTCACACAGCACAGGTACCAATCATGGTCCCAGGAAATAGACCCTCTTAGATAGATTCTGGGGTAAGTACGATCATGTCCTGGGCCCTGGATGCAGTGCTGAGCTCTTTCCCCTCCCCCCACCCACCCACATTTTTAAAGATTTCTCTGTTGTGGACCATTTTAAAAGTCTTTATTGAATTCATTACAATATTGCTTCTGTTTTTTGGTTTGGTTTTTTGGCCACAAGCATGTGGGATCTTAGCTCCCCGACCAGGGATCAAACCCGCAGCCCCTGCACTGGAAGGCAAAGTTCTAACCACTGGACCACCAGGGAAGTCCCACACTGAATTCTTGATTATGGGAAACTAGCTGCCAGTAATCCAGGCCACAGGGCTTCCTGGGTGGCTCAGCAAGGGAAGAATTCGCCTGCCAATGCAGGAGACGTGGGTTCAATCCCTGGGTTCGGATGATCCCCTGGAGGTGAGCATGGCAACCTACAGCAGTATTCTTGCCTCGGAAATCCCATGGACAGAGGAGCCTGGCAGACTACAGTCCTTGGGTTCGCAGAGAGTTGGACATGACTTAATGACTGAACAACAACAATGATCCAGGCCACGCTGGGCATTATAGCTGGTCAAACTGCCACCTGCAATTGCTCTGGACAACGTCCTTACTAAAGCCAGAACTCGGGACAGGGCAGGGGATGAGGTGGGGAGGGAAGGGCAGGTGCTTCAGCCCTTAAGCTCAGTAAGGGTGACGTCAAGGACTGTGGGGTGGGTGGCCAGTTCTTACTACACCAGAAACCTGGCAGAAAGAAAAATTATATACTCCAAGTTAAGGCTTGGAGCTTACAGAAAACCAAAGAATTTTTATCACCTACCCCCACCCAGAGAATCTTTTATTTGCTGTAGCCATAGAGATAACCTTGCCAAAAGTCAAACACGGGCTTTGTGAATATGGCAGAATTACAATGTCATTTGAATTCAAAGGTTTTACGAGAGTCCTCTGTGGACATGCTTTGGAAAGGAGCAGGACCCTAATGGCTGGGAATCACCATCTGAGTAGAGACCAGGGGCATTAAGAACCTTGACCCTTGAGTCTGTCTGGAACAGGTTCTGTTTCTGGCTGATGGGAACGGCCAGCCAGTCTGGGTCTCAGAAGACCAGCCTCGCTTGCTTAAAGACCCTGTGTACGTTCTCCTCTGCGGACCAGGTCTGCCACTGGGAGAGGTCACTGATGAGATGCCCCTGATGTCCTTGGTGATGGTGAGATTCCACGGTGGCAAAACCAAGTGGCGTGTTTCACTGCCAAAGACAAGGGGGTGCCTGTGTTGTGATGAGCAGGAAGACAGGTATAGCCAGAATGCTTTGATCCACATGACCTCTGGTGGTGGCTAATGGACCCCAAAGAATGAAATGAGCAGCAGTCACATTTCCAGAGTGAAGTCAGTTTCCAGACCCAGAGACCCTCGATGAAAAGAGAGGCTGGGTATCCTGAAGATGGATCCTGCAACATTGCTGCAAATACATGCTGTAAATCTTCCTTTGACTCCTCCCCAGAGGGGCCCTGGAAGGTCATGTGTGCTCTGGAAAAAAGGAAATGCCGAGACCTTTGAGCTGACTGGACATTGTCTCTGAAGTGATGTTCTTTCCTAGGAAATTTTTAGAAAATCCTTAAGAAGCAAAATATCCCTGGGCTCTAGAATCAAAGTGGGGGCTCGTGGTCATCAGGAGAGGGAAGTCTGGACCTGAATCTGACCAAGGAGTCTAACAGGCCTGCAGACCCACCCTGTGGCTCCTCCCAGTGGCATGAACACCCAGGGCTCCTTGCAGAGTCACCAGATGGGCTCCCCTGACATGAGGGATGGGAACTGTCATCAGAGGAAAAGCTAAGGAACTGACCCTCCCTCCTGGGATGGTAATACAGAAGGGATGCTCGGTCCAGGGGGAGCTGCGGAGCCCGCAGTCCCCGTTACAGCCTGGAGAGAAGTGGGGGGCACAGCACTGCCAGCCCCGTTTGACTTGCCTCTTGGGCCTGTGCAGGTGGCATTTGAATCTTGGGAAGTGACAGTGGATTGTCATAAACTTAATCTGATGGCAACTCCAGTTGCAGCTGCTGCCCCAGATGTGGTTGAGAAATATTGCAGATGTGCATCCACACAGAAGCAAACAACACCCTGCTGGCATCTGGTGTGCTTCTCATTCACACACTCTCTCTCCCCCAGTTTTCCCCAATTCTCACAGGAACAAAGCCAGTTAACGTTTTCATTTCCAAGTGAGACTGTAACTGAGTTGACATGATCCTGCACTAGACTGGCGGCCAACAAAGGACAGGAGGAGACTTTGGGCAGTGTGGGATGAGCCCCACATCCCCATTCATCCCTCAACCCACCTCCAGCCTCTCCCACTGGGCTCTGGGCCCAGGAGGCTGGTGTCTGTGGACTGTGTCTGTGGGCTCCCTGGCTTCCAGTTCATTTGCCCAACCGGAGGTACTGGCAGGAGCCTGGAGGGATGCAGAGGGCAGTGCTGGTGGATCTTTCTGGGTCCCTTCCCCACACAATGCTAGGAATGGGCATGTCCTTCCAATGAAGCCCACAGACCCCGCCTCCCAGCCCCCTCCCCCAGAGAGCTGCAGGTCTCACTGGATTCCAGCAGTCATCCCTTGACTGGCCTGGAGGTGCTAACAGCCCCCCTACCCATGCTAGGCTGTCGATTTCCCCTCACTCTGCCCTACCTCTGGGAATAGTCCTTTTCCTGAACTCTCCTCCTTTACCTCTTTGGAAAATACCCTCTGCTTCTTGCTGGGACCCTGACTGATTCAAGGAAAAGGATGACTTTATCCACCTACTCTGTACTGAGCAGGTACCATGTAATCAGAGTCTGGTGTTATGGAGAAACCAGGGAAGCAAAACCAGACATGCTCAGGTAGAAGCTGTCAAAGCTTCTGGGAGATGAAGGTTTTCGACCATCAGTCACACAAACAGGCTGGACAAAGGCTGCAAAAACTGCTAGTTGGGAAGGGAGCTGGGCTTCCCTTATATTCCAGCCAATGTTTCAGGTGGTGGGAAGAGCATGTGTGGGGGCCTTGGAACTGGCAGGAGCCCTGTGTGTTTGGGAAACTTAAGAAAGGCTTGTGCAGAGCCTTTGTCATAAATGGACATTGGATTTTGTCAAAAGCTTTACCTGCATTTATTGAGATGATCATATAGTTTTTAATCTTCAGTTAGGTGATGTGATCTATCACACTGATTGATTTGTGGATATTGAAAAATCCTTGCATCCCTGGGATAAACCCCACTTCATCATGGTGTGTGATCCTTTCCATGTATTGTTCGAGTCAGTTTACTAGTACTTTGTTGAGGATTTTTACATCTATGTTCATCAGTGATATGGGACTAGAATTTTCTATTTTTGTGGTGTCTTTGTCTGATTTATGTATCAGGGTAATGGTGATCTCATAGAATGAGTTTAGAAGTGTTCATTCCTCTGCAGTTTGGGGGAATAGTTTCAGAAGGATAGGTGTTATCTCTTCTCTAACTGTTTGATAGAATTCTCCTTGTGAAGCCAGCTTATCCTGGACTTTCGTATGTTGGGAGTTTTTTAATCACTGTTTCAGAAGATGTGGTACATATATATGGTGGAATATTACTCAGCCATAAAAAATGGATGAAATAATACCATTTGCAGCAATATGAATGGACCTGGAAATTGTCTCGCTAAATGAAGTAAATCAGAAAGAGAAAGACAAATATCATATGATAGCACTTATATATGAAATCTAAAATATGATACAAATGAACTTACAAAATAGAAACAGACCCATAGACGTAGAAAACAAACTTACGGTTACCAAAGGGGAAAGGTGACAGGGAGAAATAGATTGGGAGTTGGGGATTGACATATGTACTACTATATTTAAAATAGATAATCAGGGACTTACCTGGTGTTCCAGTGTTTAAGACTCCATGGTTCCAATGCAAGAAATGTGAGTCCCCTAGTTGAGCCCCCTTAAAATTGAAAATAAATAAAAATTTTAAATAAAGTAAAAAATAAAAATTTTCATGCAGCCAATAAATAGAGGAATTAAAATAATACAGAAATAAATAAAACTATTCCAAAATGAAATGTTTAAAAATAAAATAGATGGTCATCAAGGACCCACAGTATAACACAGGGAACTCTGCTCAATATTCTGTAATAACCTAAATGGGAAAAGAATATGAAAAAGAATAGACACATATATAACTAAATCACTTTGTTGTACCCTTAAAGCTAACACAATATTGTAAATCAACTATACGCAAACATAAAAAAAAAATGTTATTTAAGAAAGAAAGGCCTGTGCGGAGAAGATTCGGGGATGGTGTACAGGATGGGGTGTTCAGGCTTCGGGCCAGCCCTATGAGGCCTTGTCGGAAACTCTCTTTAGGATGAAGAAAGGTGAAGCTGTCGGAGTGCATGCAAGTGGCCTCTCAGCCTAGAGGACACACACCTCCTAAGACTCATACCCTCTGTGGTTGTGTCCCTTTGAGCTTGGACTGGACTGGCTGACTTGCTTCTGATGAATGGAACTCTGCAGCTGTGATGGATTTCAGCTCCAAAACTGGAGCACAAAGACTGTGGCTTCCACCCTAGATGTCCTCTCTTGTTCTCTCTCTTACCTGCCTATGAAGTGGCCTGAGCAGTGAGGAACTAGAGAGGTCACGGCCAAGTCCACATTCATGGGACCACAGCAGGTGCCCCAGCCCCAGCCAAGCCTTTGGGGAACTGCAGCCCTGAGAGTTCAGTGACAACCTCGAAAGAGGCCACAACGGGGGTCCATAGCTAAGCCATCTGCAGACTTCTGATCCACAGAAACTCGGGGGAGGGAATAAATGTTTGTTATTTGAAGTCACCAAATTTTGGGGTAACTTGATCAAGCCATAGGTAACTAATTCAAAGTGTACATTTTAGGGGGCTGACATATTTCATTTATTCAATAAAGAATAAGGAGCTACTATATGCCAGGTGTGTTGCGGGTGTTGACATAATGTATTTTATAAATTTTATGTAGTTATTTTTTGGGTGAGTAACATTGTAACATGATTTGAAACTAAAGTAACAGAGGATAGAGGGGAGAGCCCCTCCTCCCAGACACCCAGTCCCTCACCAAGGGCTCAGAGTTTAGTTTGGGTGAGGGGTACAATTCCAGAGAGACCATGAGGCTCATACAAACATATGCACACAGATCCACAACACTGTTCTGCAACTTGTTTTTGTCACATAATCATTTTCCTTAAAAAAAAAAAATCCATGTCTATATAGAGAGAATTTCCTGTTTTTCACATTTATATACAATGTCATGATATGAATATACCCTTATCCATTTTAACCTGTCCCCTATTGATAAGCCTTTAGGTTATTTCCAATCCTTGCTCTTGCTGACAATGCTACAACAAATAATTATCATCTAACACTTGGCCCTCTTGAGTACATCTCTAAAAAGTGGTCCCCAAGTATGCAAATGTACAACTTTGATAAACATTGTCAAACCACCATGACGATAGTTACACAGACACTTCCTAATGTCAAGGCCGATCACGGCCATCAGCCACCGAGGAGAGCGCCTACTTCCCCTGGAGCTGTCACCAAGTGTTATCAAAGCTGTTTGTCTCCCAGGACGGTCTGAGGCCTGGAGTTACCCTTTCCGTTTGATGCGTGTGCCTGCAACTCTTTTGACACATTCAATGGCTGTTGACACAATTACAGGTGTGGTTGTAAAAGAAATAATAATAAAAGTAAATGAACAAACACACACTCTAGCTGCCAAGTGTAGAATGGACTGTGGAGATCAGAGACCAGAGCCCAGGCGAGAAGCACAGACGAAGAGGTTGGAGCATAGCAGATGGTCCAAAGCTGTTTAAAAGACTCAATAAAGGGGCCTTTGTAAGGGCTGGGAGCATGCGCAGGCGCACTGGGGAGCCCGCTGGGAGAGGGTGTAGGGTAGGAGGAGGTGCCAGGATTTGTCTTCAGGCTCCGGCTCCACAACTTGAGGAAGATGCTGCCCTTGGCCAGGACAGCGATGCTGAAGGAGGACCAGGTTCGTGCGGGAAGCACAAATGTGGTTTTCACCGTTGCTAGGAGATCATTAACTTCTTAGGCTTACTCTACGCTATGCCTTCCTCCCACACCTTACTGGAGTTTTACATTATAACATGTATCTTGGATTTCACATATTTAAAATGCCACGGTAGTAAATTGCATATGCAGAGAGCTCTGTCAGCCCATCTATGAAATATTACTTCTTTTTTGGGCGTCTGCAGCGTGTTGAGGGATCACGTGGGCCAGCAGGCAGCTGGGGTCGTGTGTTCAGGCCTGAACACATGCTCCCTGCATGCGGCTGCAGGGAATGAGGGTGGACAGGGCTCCCGGAGACTGGCGTTCTTCCATCTGTCAAGCCAGTGGGGGTGGGGGGGCATCGAAAGTGCTTCAACTTTTTGCTTCTGGGGGCCCCTCTGATCCAGGGTGTGTCTTTCAAACGTTCTCCAGGTGGCTGTGGTCCCAATCAGCTCTCAGAGCCAAGCACAGAGAGGAAGGAACAACTATGATTCTTTACCACTAGCACTACCTGGGAAGCCCTAAGAAAGAGGGAAACAAGTGACTTTTAAAGTTATCTATCTGCATAGCTTCTTGGAGAGAAAAATACCAGCACTTTAAGATACCAACGAAATAGACAGTTTGCCTTCACCTGGTGACCCCACCCTTCTGCCAGCGCTCCAGCGGTGACTCCTAGCCGAATTGTCCCCAAGCCAGCAAAGTCAGAGAAGTCAGCCACATTCCTGGCTTTGATACTTCAAAAGCAAGGTCTGGGGTAGGAGAGAAAGAGGAGCACAGTCCCTGCTTTCTGTCTGGGGCCATGACTCTCAAACTGTGGTCTCCCACCAGCCTGACCTGGTTAGAAGTGGAAACTCTCTGGGCCTCACCCAGACCTGCAGAATTGAGGTTTCTAGAGACAGAGCCAAGAAACCTATATTTTAACAGTCTACAGGTGATCCCCTTTTTTAGCTTTTAATTTTATATTGCAGTGTAGCCGATTAACAGTGTTGTGCACAGCAAAAGGATTCAGCCATACATAAACACACATCCATTGTCCCCCCCAAACTCCCTTACCATCCAGGCTGCAACATAACATTGAGCAGTGTTCCCTGTGCTGTACAGGAGGTCCTTGTTGGTTATCCATTTTAAACATAGTAGTATGTACATGTCCATCCCAAACTCCCTATCTCTTTCTTCCTTCCTTTCCCCTTGGTAACCATGATTCCTTCTCTAAGTCTGTGAGTCTTTTTCTGTTTTGTAAATAATTCATTTGTATCTTTTCTGTGTATAAGGGTGTCATAGGATATTTCTCCTTTTCTATTTTCCCTTCTCTGTGTGACTTACCTCACTCAATATGATGATCTCTATGTCCATTCATGTCACCATCAGGTGATTCTGATGCACACAGAAGCTTGAGACCTGCCAGCTGAAGGGGTCCCCAGGTCTCAATGTGCAGAGTGAAAGAAGGACAGGTGAGGGGCTCCCTGGGCTCAAGGGCTTCACAAAGCTCCCTGAGGGAGCAGGTCTAGGGGAGGCAGACAGTGCACCTGGGCCTAGGACAAACTGAGCTGAGACCTGGAGGTTAACCAGAGATCCAGGAATCACAGGCCCCTCAGCAGATGCCAGCTAAGGGGAGTGGAGAGCTGAGCAGGTATGTATGAGAGGGGACCCTCAAGGTGCTGCCATCCTGAGACAGACCTCCCCTGCTCCCCTGCCCCCATGAGGCCTGGACGCCACTCCAACACTGCCATCCCCACCGCTGTCTGCAGCCAGGTTTGACTCCTAGCCTCTGAAGTCTTACTACTTAGTGGGTTCAATAGACAAAAAAAAGTCTATTGTCAAGACAGCAGCTCGACCACATGTTGGAATCTCAGCTCTACTAGTTACAGGCCCACCGGCTCTCCGTTGTTCAAGCTGGATGTCTACCAGTACTGCGGCTGTAAGGGGTTCCACGACACTTACTTTTCGAGCTCTCTCCCATGAATAAAATCTTATGGAGTCTGACTGATGACATGCATGTGCCCTGGATGCAAGGGAGTCTGAAAATATATGTTTCTGATTTCTCCCTTGGGAAGACATGAGCTCAGAAGATGAGAAGGTCCTCCAAACTTAGGAACTTAGGAAAGGTGATAAGAAGATGCTGAATAGCACCCCCAAAGCATGAAAATATTCTGCTATGGGCAGGAAAAGAAAGTTTAAAATGAAAAAGACAAAGTGGAATAGAAAATACAAAAGAAGATATCAGAAGAAAATTCGACCATAACAAATCACAGTAAATATAATGTGTTAATCCACCTATTACTACCTATCACAAAAAAAGACATGCAAATGTTAAAAAATATGAAAGAATATATTTCCAATTATATTAAAAGTAAACAAGATATACACTAGAACTATAATAACATACTTATTCTTGAATAGCTATAATGTAAAAGATGTTTGCCAGGATGTGAATCCAAAGGAGCACTCATAATGTTGGTAGGAGTATAAACTTGTGCAGCAACTTTTGGAATCCTTTTGGCAATACTCACTAAAGCTGAAGAGTCACCATGTAACTCAAAACCAAAAACATGTGTAAGGATGTTCATGGTAGTACTATTTATAATAGATATTATCTGACAGCACCCTAAATGTCCATCAGAAGTAGCCCAGATAAGTAAATTTTAATATATTTATACAATAAAATATGATACAGAAATAAAACTAAACAAGTTATAGCTTCACCTGATAACATCCACAATTTATGGGAGATGAGCCCCACAAACATATTTATGACCAAATGAAGCCAGATCCAAAATGGTACATCCTGTATAAATTTCATTCACATAAAGCTCAAATTTATGGAAATCTAACTGTAAAGAAAGCTGAGCACCGACGAATTGATGCTTTTGAACTGTGGTGTTGGAGAAGACTCTTGAGAGGCCCTTGGACTACAAAGAGATCCAACTAGTCCATCCTAAAGGAAATCAGTCCTGAATATTCTTTGGAATATGCTGAAACTGAAGCTCCAAAACTTTGGCTACTTGATGTGAAGAACTGACTCATTGGAAAAGACCCTGATGCTGGGAAAGATTGAAGGCGGAGGAGAAGGGGATGACAGAGGATGAGATGGTTGGATGGCATCAACAACTTGATGGACATGAGTTTGAGCAAGCTCCGGGAGTTGGTGATGGACAGGGAAGCTTGGCATGCTGCAATCCATGGGGTCACAAAAAGTCAGATACGACTGAGGGACTGAACTGAACTGAATGTTTTAAAACTGTAAGACAAAAAGCTGTCATTCATAGCCTGAGACTAGGTTTGGATCAGGACTGGGTTTTGTGGTCTCATTTTCGACCCACTTTAAGCATACCTTTTGCTACAAAATCTTAGACAAATTCAATTACTGGCCAGACTCAATCACTGGGTCACTAATGCCAGTCCCTGATGGTCTTTGAAACAAAGCAAGAGGAAGAAATCAAGATCCTATCACCTTTGTTTCTCATCATGGACTCCTGACTGCCACCCTTTGCCTTATATAACCCCCTGGACTCCTCATGGAGGGTGGGCACAGCTCTTGAGACATGAGCCTTCTGTGTTCCCCTCTCTGCCAGCTGAGAATAAAAGCCATTTTTCTCTTTCCTCATTTTTTTATTCAGCTTTGGTGGGTAGAGAAGGGCAAGATTTTGGCCAGTAGCAATTTGGGGGGCTCGTCCAGGATCTGATCATGGGCAGGCAGCCCTGTAGGGACCCTTGGCTTGATGGAAAGCTCAGGATCTCTCCCCATGCCAGCCTCCTTTGGGAGAGCAGAAAGATTGAGGGGTTTCTCTAAGGCTGTGCCACATCAGACCCGACTGCTGACTCAACTTCGGAATGCTGGGCTGTGACAGAGAATGGGAGAGGTTACCCTTTGCAGCTGCCAAAAATCTCTTTCACCTGGAGGACACCTTTTTCTTCTCTTGTCTGCACCAGCCTGAACTTCCACTCTGAGAAACACTAAATACTGAAGGATCAGGAAGACAGCATCTAGTAAATCTTCTGGACACCTGCTAGCATTTTGGTAAGTCTCCCGAGGTGTACCTCCAGGCCTCTCAAGGCCTCAAGTTTTCGATTTGGGGAACTGATGCAGTTCCAGTTTGGGGGTTTCTCCCCTATGTAAGGGGTGGGCCCAGTTTGTAAGGTGCCGCTTTGGAGAAGCATCCCAGGCTAGATGGTACCTGGAAGTCACTTCTGGGGTGGTCTTGCCATTTGGTGTTTGGATCTCTGTGCATCTCTTTGCCATTTGCTTTGTTTTTGGTGACTTCTTGCTAGCGTGGTTTGATTTGGTTTGTGCACACAGACTTCTGACACTAAGTGCTCAAGCTAGAATGGGAAGTACTTCCTCTAAAGGTCCATCTCAGAGTCCCCTAGGGAAAATCCTAGGTGACTAGTCAACCTATAATTATGACAAGTATCTACTTAATTGGAAGTTAAAGATGATCACATGTAAAAATATATGTATTTTTTCCAGGGAGCTCTATCTTGTTGCCTATGTAATTAATTACCTATGTGATAGACATGAGTTTGAGTAGGCTCTGGGAGTTGGTGATGGACAGGGAAGCCTGATGTCCTGCAGTCCATGGGGTCACAAAGAGTTGAACACGACTGAGTGACTAAGCCAAACTGATGTAATTACTTCTGGTGATGAGAAAAAAAAAAAAAGAAAAAAGCTGGCTCGGTAACTTTAAACAAAGACCTCCAAAGGGGAAATTTACGTTTCTCTGTGTTTTTGAGATGTAAATATTCTATCTGATCTACCTAAATTGCTCTATTGTGTGTTTGTTCGAGTTAGGCCTATAAGAGGTCCTTTGGTAATTTATTAGCGGCCAAGTGATGGTGCCTTCTAAAATTAGAGAAACTAACAAATTATTAAATCTAGAGCCTTCTCTTTGTAAACAACTGTTTTTTTCCATACCTATCAATCTGAAGTTAACCTGAGAATAAGAGAAACTGGTGTGGGAAGCCTCACTGTGATCTTCCCCTCAATGTCTCTTACAGATGCTAATAGCAATTCAGAATATCAGCAGAAAAAAATCTGGAAGGAAAATCTAGCTATTATTTCCATGAGGTAAGTTTTCTTAAAAAATATAAAACAATATATTTGCCTCAAATATATAAATTTTAAAAAATCTTTGGATGGTTATTTGAAATAGGATAAATAGAATGGACATTTATGTGATTAAAGTAAGTTTTGACATTACTACACTACTTAAAGTTAATGAGCCGAGAGGGATTCCATCGTTCGACTCTTTGTGATCTCATGGACTACAGCAAGCCAAGTTCAACTCTTACATCCATCCATACACGACTACCAGAAAAACCATAGCTTTGACTATATGGACCTTTGCCGGCCAAGTAATGTCTACTTTTTAATATGCTGTCTAGGTTTGCCATAGCTTTTCTTCCAAGCAGCAGACGTCTTTTAATTTCATGGCTATAGCCACCATCTGCTGTGATTTTGGAGCCCCCCCAAAATAAAATCTGTCACCATTTCTATTTTCCCCCCTCTATTTGCCATTAAGTGATGGGACTGGTTTCCATGATCCTTGTATTTTTTTTTTTAATTTTGAGTTTTAAGCCAGCTTTTTCACGCTCTTTCGCCTTATCAAGAGGCTTAGTTCCTCTTTGCTTTCTTCCATTAGGGTTGTGTCATCTGCATATCTGAGGTTACTGATATTTCTCACAGCAATCTTGATTCCAGCTTGTGCTTCGTTCAGGCTGGCATTTTCACATGATGTACTCTCCATAGAGTGCATTTTTCCACCTCCTGACTGGTGGGATTTGAGTTCTCATTTGAGTTGTCATTTTGATTGTCATTCCTGAGGTAATTACAGATGCTGTCTTCTTCTGTGGTGGAGATACGGTTGTTTTGTTTTGTTTTTTCCTTTTTTTCCCCAAACTATATAAGGAAAATTTACCTGTGCCAAGTGGCTTCTAGAAAGTTGATTGTGTTTGGAATTTATTTCAGCAATACCTGCCCCAGGACATTTCTTGAGGTTAGCTGTTATGAACAGCACACTGGGCTTTCTGAATTGGAGGTGCCAGTAAGCACTGGTGGTCAATTTGAAGTTAGAGGAAATGTCCACAAGGGGCAGCCGTTTTCCACACCTGCCTCTGGACCCTCTGGTAACGAGAGCCTAGAGAAAGTTAGCTTCCTGGGATGTGAACTGGAGTGGACTGTTCCTGACCAAACACCTAAGGGCTGGTGGCTCAGTACTTCTCACCCCTAAAGCTTCACGGCCATCTGTTCTCACTGTCCCATCCGGGGGCCACAGCAGCCTGCTGAGGGTGCTGAGGTGCCTAGGAGGCAGCACTCTCAGGAAGGGGGCTTGAGCTGGGAACCCCAGCACCAGGAAACATGGAGGCTAGGTATTTATTGCCTCCAAGGTCCTCCAGCCCTTGATCCCATTCAGGACTCTGGTCCCAGCCAGAACACAGCAGACAGTAGGCTTTTAAAAAGGGTTCACCGAAGGGTACTGTGCCAGGCTGTGTTGACCCCACCCCAGTCCAGCAGTAGGACCCAAGCCTGCTCAGCCTCCCAGGATGAGATAGCATCCCAAGTAAGGGAGGTCAGAGATAACAGAGTAGGCTCTGCCTTTCATTGCTTTTCTCTAACACCTTGTTGATGCTACCTTGCAGTATAATTGATTTCCAATGTTGTGATTGTTGTCAGTGTACAGCCACCTGGTTCAGGGAGGACGTATGTATGGGGAATATATTTGCTCTTTTTTGGATTCTTTTGCCACAGAGCTTATTGCAGAAGGTTGAGCAAGGTGCTGAGCATTAAGTTCTTGTGAATTATCTATCTCAAATGCAGTTTCTGTGTATAGGAGGAAGGACAGAGATAATCCTTGTGGAATATCTCCTGGAGATACACATATCTGTATAGGGGTCAGAGATAAGAGATTTCTGTGTGTATGCAGAAGGAAAGAAGCTGATAATCTCTGTGCATTATTGATTACAGATACATATCTGTGTCTGTGTTAGTCAGACAACAACTAGAGAAGTTTGAACCTTCAAACAGCACTGGTGGGAATGTGAAATGGTGCTGCCATTTTGGAAAACATTCTGGAAGATCCTCAAAATGTCAAACTTGGAGTTAGCACATGACCCAGCAATTATTCTTCTCTTATGTATAAGCCCAAACACTTGTGCACACATGTTTATAGCAGCACAGTTTCCAGCAGCTGAAATGGGGAAACCACCCAAGAGACCATCAGAAAGCCATCAGAGAACTGATGCACACAATGGGGTCCATCCACACAGTGGAATATGACTCAGCCATGAAAAGGAGTGGAACTCTGACACAGGCTACAATGTGGATGAACTTTGAACACTCAGTGAGAGAAGGAGACACAAAAGGATATACAGTGTGTGATTCCATTTATAGGAATTATTCAGAACAGGCAAATCCACAAAGAATGAAAGTGGGTTTGGGGCGGCTAGGGGATAGGGGAGGGGAGTGGGTGGGTGGATGATGGATGGGTACATGGATGGATGGATGATGGGTGGATGAATGGAAGAATAGATAAGCAGAATGTGGTCCATGTTCACAGTGGAATATTATGCAGCCATGAAAAGGAGTGAAGCTCTGACACAGGCTGCAATGTGGATGCACCTTAAACACATTATGCTCAGCAAGGGAAGCAGATGCAAAAGTGTGCACTGTCTTAGTCTGCTTAGGCTTCCATAACAAAATAAAAGGCTGGGGGTGTCAATGCAGCAGATACGCATTTCCTGCAGCTCTGGGGTCCAGACACCTGAGATGTAGGTGTCGGGATGGTCAGGTTCTGGTGAAGCACTGTTCTTGGGAGGGAGTGGGGTCTTCACTGTGTCCTCACAAGGAGGAAGGGCTGAGGGGGCTCCTTGGGGGTCTCTTGTGTAAGGGTATTAATCCCATTCATGGGGTCCCTGCTCTCATGACCTCATCACCTCCTCAAGGCACCCCCTCCTCACACCATCACCTTGGGGGTTAGGTTTAACATGTGAATTTTAGAGGGACACCAACATCCAGCCCAGAATAGCCATAAACTATATGGTTCCATTTAAAAGAAACATCCAGAACAGGCAAACCCAGAGACAGGAGGTGGGTGAGTGGTAGCAGGTGCTAGGGGAGGGGAAGGGCAATGCGAGGACCTCAAGAAACCTTGCACCTTCGGATGTTCAGGAGTAAGCCAGTTCTGACTCCATGTGGGAACTGTGTCTTAGACTTGTTCACTGTTACTTTTGTTACTATAATCACACATAATGGCCTGCCTCAGAGAATCCTGCCCTTCTTCCTAACTGTTAAACTAAAGTGCCTTTGTTCAGAACCCTGTTCACCTGTGGATAACATGAAGGAAGAAGTTAATACATCCCCTGCTTAAGGCTTGCCCTTGTTCTACAAGATATTTGCAAGATTAACAGCCTTTTTAGTTTGTTTCCTCACCTCCTCCATCTCTAATTCATAAAAGAACCTGGCATCCAGGCCCCAACAAGATGGTTATTTGGAGACATTAATCAGCCATCTTGGTCAGCCAGCCCTCAGAATGCAGTTGTATTCCTTGCGGGGAGCATAGCAAGCTTGGACTTCTGCATGTCCACACCCAAAGGACCCCTAACCCTACTCCCAACCTTTACCCTCAGCTGATTTTAATCTGCATCCTAAGCAACTCTGTGCCAGCTTTAAAGAGAGGTAGGCTGTTCACACATATCTCCCAGGGCATGGGGCTCACATGGGCAGACCCCTCCCAGGGCTGGGGGCCTGTCTGGGCAAGACTCAGCACACAGGAACCATGCACAGAGTCCTCACTGCAGAGCACCCCCAGCCCTCTTCCTGGTCCAAGTTGGCCCTGAGCACCTCAGAGCAGGATCTGGACTAACGAGCACTACTGGACAGGTCAGCGACCCTGGGCCTCACTCTATGCGTCCTCCTTCCACCAGGTCTTCCAGAGGCTTTCACTGCACCCAGGCACTGGGCACCCGTCTCTACCCACCTGACTCCTGGGTTCGTCTCCTTAGGAGGTCTTCTTGAAATTCTCTCCCACTCATGGGTCAGAGAAAATTAGAGAATCAAGCCAGAGCTGCAGCCCCATGTTCATCCTGACCCTCAGGACCACGCTTCTGTTCCTTGCACCTGGCCAACACAACAAGGCCCATTTTCTCCAACTATGAGCCACTGATGGGTGAAGATTGGCTGACCTGGATAAGCCGGCCAGCCCTTCCCAGCAATGCCTGGGTTGAGGTCTTTATAAATGCCCCCTTCAAAGAAGCAGTGCTTCCCTGGCAGCTCAGTTGGTAAATGAATCTACCTGCAATGCAGGAGACACGGGTTCGATCCCTGGGTCAGAAAGATCCTCTGGTCAGAAAGATCCCTGGGTCAGAAAGAAGGGAATGGCAACCCACTCCAGTATTCTTGCCTGAGAAATCCCATGGACAGAGGACCCAGGCAGGCTACAGTCCATGGGGTCACAAGAGTTGGACACAATTTAGCAACTAAACCACCACCACGACTCCCTCCAGGCAGCAAGAGTGCCTGCAGCTATAACTGACACTTTCTTCTCTGCCCCTTAGGAGCATAGCCGGGCTGATGACAAGGAGTGAGGGTGGGTGAGTGGGTGGGCTGATTTCTTATTTTTTTTTCCCCCACTGTTCTAAGAGGTGGATCCTAAAAGAACTTGCTGTGGTGAATGGCAAAGCTTCTACCGCCTATATTTTCCTCAAGAATTTCATAGTATCCAACCTTACATTTAGATCTTTATCTTGAAAATCTGTTGCTAAGCTGTATCTGACTGTTTTGCAACCCCATGGACTGCAGCCCACCAGGCTCCTCTGTCCATGTGATTTCCCAGGTAAGAATACTTGAGTGGGTTGCCATTCCCTTCTCCAGGGAATCTTCCCAACCCAGGGATCCAAACCCATGTCTGTTGCATTGACAAGCCATACTAGGATGGGATCTTTATCTTATTTGGAATTTATTCTTGTGTATGGTATTGGAGAATATTCTAATTTCACTCTCATTTTCGCTGTTCAAGGAACCAGTGAGGTAGGAGATAGATGGGCTGCAGGTCGGAAATTCACAATCTGCCAGCCTCCGCTCTGCATTTCCTGAGGCGACATAGGTGGGTTCCAGTTGAGGAATTTACAACCAGCCCTGTTTGCTCTCAGAAATTGAAGTAACAACAGAAACAGAGTAAGTATCCAGTCTTTGTCTCCTGTAAACACCTCAAGGGAATAATCTTGGCAAGGACAAAGAGAGGCAAAACCCTGTCTGAGTAAAGGATTAGGGAGAACACTACCAATGCACAGAAAGGCTCCTTGGAGTCAAAAGTCAGAGGATAATTCCAGGCCATAAAGAATCTTGCTCCTCCCAGAAGCCTCCCACTTCAAGATACATCTTGGCTCAGGCTTGTATGTGCACCCCAGGGGAGGGTCCTGAGACAAATTAACCTGGGGATGGGAGGAGGTTTAGGAAGCAAGATGATTGGCCTGAGGGAAGACAAAGACCTGGATAACTGGCCTCTTAGAAAGGATACAAACTTCCAAAGGCACAACTCGCTGAGCTCACCTGTGCACCTTTCCACATGTACTTTGTTTTCAATAAACTTTTTACTTTTCTCTTTACCTTCTGCCTTCTCACCTGAATTCATTCTTGACTAGGCAGGCAAGACAAGGGACCTTAACCCTGACTGCTGGCTCCTGCGGTCCAGTGATCAGGACTCCTGGTCCGGGAAACTAAGACCCTGCTTCCAGCTACCACTCACTGCCACTTAGAGCTGAGCGCATCGGAAATGACCGGACACTGTCCTCCAGAGTGGCTGTCCCCAGTTTGTATTTCCAGCAGCAGAGGAGGAGGGTTCGCTTTCCTTCACAGAGTCTGCAGCATTTAACATTTGTGGAGTGTTTAACAATGGCCGCTCTGTCGGGTGTGAGGTGATTCCTTCTTGTAGTTCTGATTTGCATTTCTCTGATATTCAGCGATGTTGACATCGTGTGACTTTTCTTAAAGGATGTGAGTTCAAGGCACCTGCTGGAATCGGCTCCCTGAACGTCTGCCCAGTTTTGAATTCTTTCTCGGTGACCACCCCAGGGGACTTCTGGAGGGCAGTTGTTCACCTCCAGCCCCAGAACCTTGGGAATATAAAGTGCCCATCAGTGCAGCTTTTATAGTTGCTGTTTCAAAAAACAGCACAAGGAGGCATCATTTCTTCATGTTCCACTTTCATTTTTTGTTTTTCTGGACATTCATTGTTATTTTACTTTGGAGTAGAATTGATTTCTGATATTGTGTTTGTTTCAGGTGTATGGGTGCTTGATTCACTTAGACACAGACGTTTATCAGTTCTTTTGGGGGTTCTCTTTCTCATATAAATGATTAAAATGTGTTCCATAGACTACCCTGTACTATTTAATGGATTAGTTGATTATATCAAACAACTATATTAATGATATATATATTGTTTGATATATATTAATGAGCATATGTTATTAGCAAAGTCTTAATTTATCCTTCAATTCTAAGATTTTTTTGTAATCATAAATTTGTTTTCTAAGTTTGTGAGTCTGTTTCTATCATGTAATATCTGATATTTACATTCATTTCAAGAATACAACCGTCAGTGATACCCTGTGCTATTTCTCTTTCTTTCTCTGACTTCCCTTACGTAGTGTGGTAATCACTCTGTCCACCCACGATGCTGCCAATGGCGTTACTCTGCTCTGATTCATGGCTGAGTAGTGTGCCAGTGTAGAGGTGCACCACTCGGTGCTCATTTTCCTGTCAATGGATTTCTTGGTTGAATTTGTTGTAATGAAAAGGAAAAAGGGAGGAATGAGTTTATTTTTTTTTTTCAATTTCTCTTTCTTAAGAACAAAGAAGATGAAGAAACAGTGAGCAGGCCTGAACATTCCTAGTATTTTTACTTTTAACTGCTCCTAACTCTGCATGTCTGTAAGTAAGTTTGCTTTTCTGCCCCCTAGCTCTGCAGGAGCTACACTTTGTACCTGTTTTCCTTTGACTCTATGCTAAATACATCCCCAGGCTGGTGTTTACTCTTACAACACCCTCCTCCTTGTAGCTGCACACCAGAAAGAAGGCCACCAAACTGCCAGACTCAATTACTGGGTTACTGATGCCAGTAACTTTATGACTGTCTTTGAAACAATGCAGGAAGAAGAAATCAAGATCCTATCACCTTTGTTCCTCATCACTGACTGTGAGCCCTCATCCTATATAAGCCCCTAAGCTCCTCATGGGGGGCACAGTTCTTGAGGCACGAGCCTACTGTGTTCCCTGCTTTACCAGCTGTGAATTAAAGCCACTTTCTATTTCCTCCAAACTCTGTCTCCATATTTTTTATTTGACTTCACCTGGCAAAGAAAGCCAAGATTTTGGCCAGCAGCAATTCTAGTTTTTGGCCATTGTCAATCTGAAAACAAGGGTGTGCGGGTCATTGTGAATTCTGATTTTCTCTGGGTCTCACCCCAGATGTGGGATTGCCGTATCTTACGGTTTCTGTATGTTTAGTTTATAAGGAACCTCCTTGCTCGTTTTTATAGTTTCTACACCCATTTACATCCACACCAAGAGTATAGGAGTATTCCTTTTTGCCTCCATGCTCTGCCAGTCGGAGTCTCTGTAGATGTTTTAGATGGTGGCCATTCTGACCTGTGTGAGGGGATTTCTCATGGTAGTTTTGATTTGCCTGGGCTTAGTAGTTAGTGGGGAGAAGGCAATGGCACCCCACTCCAGTACTCTTGCCTGGAAAATCCCATGGACGGAGGAGCCTGGTAGGCTGCAGTCCATGTGGTCGCTAAGAGTCAGACACGACTGAGCAACTGCACTTTTCACTTTTGTGCGCTGGAGAAGGAAATGGCAATCCACTTCAGTATTCTTGCCTGGAGAATCCCAGGGACGGCGGAGCCTGGCAGGCTGCCGTCTACGGGGTCACACAGAGTCAAGAACGACTGATACGACTGAGCAGCAGCAGCAGCAGCAGCAGTAGTTAGTGAGCAGAGACCTTTCCCGGCACTGTTTGATCTTGTGTAGTGTGAGTACAGTTTGCCTCTTGAAATTGTCTTCTTGAAAGATGGCCCTGTTTGAATTCCTTTCCCATGTCTTCTGATATCAAGACCTGACTGACGGGCAGGTGTCATTTACAGACCTCCAAGCCTTGCGAATATTCAGAGCCCGGCAGCACCTGTTTTCAAGTTGTTCTGGAAAGCGGTCCTGAGACAACAGCATTACTTCCTGCAGAACTCTGGTCCTCGGCCAATGAGTCTTGTGGAAAACTCTGCTCCTGGATCATCAACTAAGGAGAATGTGCCAGAAGAAACACCCAAGGCTTGGGTCTCCTTTCTCCTCCCCCTTACTCTTTATCTCCAGGACACATTCCAATTCTTGGAATACGACTCTTCAGAGGATGCTATCGTCTGTCAGTGGGGCAGCCCTAAGGACAGAGACTGGAGTTGGGAAATCCAGCCTACAGGACAAACGGTGCCCAGGGGGCCGTGCAAAGCTTTTCCAGCCCAAAGGCTCCACCATTTTGGAGGTGAAGTAAGTGTGGTTTCTCTACAGGTGGGCCCACCTGGATCTGGAGGTTGAGTGTCATGTAGATAGCAAGAGGCCCTCCAGGTCCATTGTAGGAAGCATGTTTCCAGCCACGTGCTCCCACCTCTGTCTGACCTGAGACCCTCCAGTCTTGAGACCAAAGCCTGCTCAGGCTCCAGGGATGTGACACCAGGCCAGGTTACTGTAGCCTGAGGGCAAGAGTCAACATTCTTTATTTCTTTTCTTTTTTGTGTTTTTATTCCCTAATTTGAATTGGAGTATATAGCTGAATGACAAGGCTGTGGGGTTGTTTTTTTCTTTTTTTTCTTCCATTTTGAATCTACACCAACTAGATTCACTTACACATAGATGTACATATGTTCTTTTCCATGTTCTTCTCCGGTGCAGGATATTATAGAGTGTTGAATAGGATTCCTGTGTTACACAGTGGTTCCTGGTGGCTTCTTTTTATATTAGCCTCCCTATGTTAGACTGAAACAGCTCTTTTCCCCTCACCCACACCTTTCTTTTCTGGGGACCATAGTTTGTGAGACTGATTCTCTTTGGTAAAGAAGTTCATTTGTATCCATTTTTAGATTTCAGCTAGAAGTAATACATGCTAATATGTCTCCCCATGCCCCTCACTTCACTTGATATGGTCATCTCTACTTTCTTCTCCAAGGCTGTACATAGCATTATACTCTGCTTCTTTATGGCTGAGTGATGTTGCTTTGTGTCTATGTACCCGCTCTTCCTTATCCATTCACCTATACTTATACACCTAGGTTACTCCATGTCTTTGTATGGTACCTAGTGCTCCCATGATTACAGGGAATCCACTGTCTTTCAAAATTTTGACTTTCTCTGGATCGATGCCCAGGTGTAGGATTGCTGTGTCCTCAGATAATTTTATGTTTATATTTATCAAGAACCTGCATAGTGTTTTTCCTATTTCATATACCATTTCCATTCCCAGCAACAGTGTAGAAAGGGTCCTGTCTCTTCACACCTTCTCCAAACTTAGTTTTGGAGATGTTTAGAGATGGCAAATCTCACCAGTGTAAGGTGATACTCACTGGACTTCTGATAAGCCTGTCTGTAATAATTAGTGATGCTGAGCATCTTTTTATATGCCTAATAGCAATCTGTATGCCTTCCTGTAAGAAATAACCATTTTGATCTTTGGCCCATTGATTTGTTGGGTTGTTTATCTTTTTGATATTAAGCTACAGGGCTATTTCTATGTTTTGGACACTAATTCCTTGTGGGTATCTTCAATTACAAATATATTTTCTTATTCTGAGGGTTGTCTCTCTCTTTTGTTTAGGGTTTCCTTTGCTGTGTAAATGCTTTTAAGATTACCTTGGCCTCATTTTCTTACTTTTGGTTTATTTTTCATTATTCTGAGAGGTGGATCCCCAAAACACTTGGTGGAATTGATGCCACAGCATGCCCTGCCTATAATTTCCTTAAGAATTTCATAATATCCA
Organism: Antilocapra americana; assembly: GCA_007570785.1. Classification (NCBI taxonomy): domain Eukaryota; kingdom Metazoa; phylum Chordata; class Mammalia; order Artiodactyla; family Antilocapridae; genus Antilocapra; species Antilocapra americana. The sequence goes on along the minus strand of ML661900.1, from coordinate 33,980 downwards.
TCCTTACACTTAGATCTTTATCTTATTTGAAGTTTATTTCTGTTCATGGCTTGAGGAATGTTCTAATTTCATTCTCATTTTCATTGTTCAAGGAACCAGCAGGCTATCCTCCATATTGGCACTCATCTATTTTCATTTTTAGCATCAGAGGAGGAGGCTTCCCTTTTCTCCACAGCATTTGGTGGATTTAACCGTTGTAGAGTGCTTGACAATGTCCATTCTGACCGATTTGGGGTGATACTTCGTTGCAGAATTGAATGCACTTCCCTAATATTTAGTGATGGTGACATCTTTTTATGTAATTTTCTTTAAGATGTGAGTTAAGCATACCTGTTAAAATCGGCTTCGTGAAGATCTACCCAGTTATGAATTCTTTTCAATGACCACCCCAGGAGACTACTGAAGGCAGTTGTTTGCTTACACCCTCCTCCCCTTCCCGGTCCTTGTGAATATTAAGTACCAGTCCACACAACTTTTATAGTTGTAGTTACCAATATGGCCACAAGGCGGCAGTATTTCTTCGGGCCCCACTTTCTTTTTTCTTCTTTTTAACCTTTTCCTGTACTTTCCTTGTTATTTTATATTGGAATAGGGCTTCCCAGGTGGTGCTGCTAGTAAAGACCTTGTCTGCCAATGCAGGAGACATATATTTTTGTAGGTGTTTTGAGATGGCCATCCTGACCTGAGCTCCAGTACTTTGTCCACCGGGTACAAAGAACTGATCATTGGAAAAGACCTTGATGTTGAGAAAGATTAAGGGCAGGATGAGAGGGGGGTGATAGAGGAAGAGATGGTTGGATGGCATCACTCACTCAATGAACATGAGTTTGGGCAAATTCTAGAAGATAGTGAAAGACAGGGAAGCCTGGCATGCTGCAGTCCATGGGTTGCAAAGAGTGGGACACCAGGAGCAATCGAAAAACAAGGACCTGGTTAGTGAATATTAATTACCCATCAGCCCAGCATTTCAAGTTGTTGTTACTGACAATGGTCACAAGGTGGCAGCATCGCTTCATGTCCAACTTTTTTTTTCCTTCTGTAATTTTTTTATCATTTAGTATTGCAACAGAGGTGATTTCCGACGTGGTGTTTTTCAGGAGTAAAGGAACTTAATCCAGTTATATATATAGATATTTATCTATTCTCTTTCTGGTTCTTTTTCACATCTAGGTTATTACAGTCTGTTCAGTTAATTTCCCTGTGTTATCCAATAGGTACTTTTTGGTAATCTATTGGATGTGTATCAATATGTAGATGTTAATTCAAAACTCTTAACTTTCCCGCCTTTATCTGGAGACTAGGGGCTCATGCAGAGGGTAAGAGGCACTCCAGGAACATCATGGGATACCCTGCCTGCCACATTCTCCCAGGACCCTGAGGCCCACAACAATTCAGCCTTGGGAGCCACGCCTGCCCAGTCTCCAGAGATGTGAAACCAGCCAAGGTACCATGGGATGAGGAGAACATAGTCAGTTTTTGTTTTTTTCTTTTCTTTTTTTGTTTTTATCCTCTAATTTGCACTGTAGTGTATAGCAGAATTGGGGTTTCCCTGGTGGCCCAGACAGTAAAAATCTGCCTGCAATGCAGGAGACCTGGGTTGGAAAGATCCCCTGGAAGAGGGCATGGCAACCCACTCCACCGTTCTTGGACAGAGGAGTCTAGTGGGCTACAGATGGCAGGTGTACCCGTGTCTTTTAAAATGTTGGTTTTTCTCTGGATGTATACCCAGGCATAGGATTGCTGAGGCCATTCTGACCTGTGTGAGGTGATACCTTGTTGGATTTGTGTTTGTGTGAGAATTCGTGATGCTGAGAATGTCTTCAGGTGCCTAATCACAGTTTGTATGTCTTTCTCCAAGTAACACCCATTTCTGTGTTTGGCCCATTTGTGTCTTGGGTTGTCTGTGTTTTTGATATTGAGCTGTATGAGCTGTCCGTATGTATCAGAGATGAATTCATTGTGGGTATATTCATTTCCAAACATTTCTTCCCATTCTTGGTTGCGTTTGTCTTTCATTTAGGGTTTCCTTTGCTGTATAAATGTTTTATGGTTAATTAGGTCCCTTTTTCTTACTTTTGATTTATTTTTCATTCATCTAAGAGGTGTATCATAAAGACTGTGCTGTGATTTATGTCTGTGTGTGTCCTGCCTATGGTTTCCTTAAGCCTTCATAGTATCCATCCTCATATTTAGATCTTTATATTCTTTGGAGTTTATTTTGTGTTTGATGTTAGGGAGTATTCTAACCTCATTTGCTTTGCCTCAATAACCATCACACCATATTCCACAGTGTCTATTACCAATTTATATTCCCAACATTAGGGGACGAACATTCCCTTTTCTCCATAGCTTCACTGGCAGTTATCATTTGTAGAGTTTCTGAGAATGGTCACTCTGACAGGTGTGAGGTGATAACTTGCTATGGTTTCAATTTGCATTTCTAATATTTAACAGTGCTGACATCTTTTCATGCAATTCTTTTTAAAGGGTCAAAAATTACATTCAACAGTCTGTGAAAAATGACAGAATGATCTCACTTCATTTTGAAGGCAAACCATTCAACATCACAGTAATCCAAGTCTATGTCCCAACCACTGATGCCAAAGAATCTGAAGATGGATGGTTTTGTGAAGACCTACAAGACTTTCTAGAACTAACACCAGCGAAAAGATGTCCTTTTAATCATAGAGGATTGGAGTGAAAAAGTCAGAAGTCAAGAAATACCTGGAGTAACAGGCAAGTTTAGCCTTGGAGTACAAAACGAAGCAGGGCAAAGGCTAACAGAGTTTTGTTAAGAAAACACACTGGTCATAGCAAACATCCTCTTCCAACACAAGAGATAGCTCTACAAATGGACATCATTAGATGGTCAATACTGAAATCAGATTAATTATATTCTTTACAGCCAAAGATGGAGAAGCTCTATACAGTCAGCAAAAACAAGACCATGACCTCCTTATTGCCAAATTCAGACTTAAATTGAAGAAAGTAGGGAAAACCACTAGGTCATTCAGATATGACCTAAAATCAAAGCGCTTATGATCATACAGTGGAAGTGACAAATAGATGCAAGGGATTAGAGCTGATAGGCAGAGTGCCTGAAGAACTATGCATGGAGGTTTGTTACACTGTACAAGAGGCAGTGATCAAAACCACCCCCAAGGAAAAAGAAATGCAACAAATCAGCATGGTTGTCTGAGGAGGCCTTTTGAATACCTGAGAAAAGAAGAGAAACTACAGGCAAAGGAGAAAGGGTAAGATACAATTAACTGAATGCAGAGTTCCAGAGAATAGCAAGGAGAGATAAGAAAGCCTTCATTAGTGAACAATGCAAAGAAATATAGGAAAACAATAGAATGAGAAAGACAATAAATCTCTTTAAAAAAATTGGAGATACCAAGGGAATATTTCATGCAAAGACAGGCACAATATAGGTAAGAAATGTCAAGGACCTAACAGAAGCAGAAGATATTAAGAAGAGGTGGCAAGGATACACAGAAGAACTATAATATAAAAAAGATCTTAATGACTTGGATAACCACAATGGTGTTGTCACTCACCTAGAGCCAGACATCCTGGAATGTGAAGTCAAGTGGGTCTTAGGAAGGATTACTATGAACAAAGCTAGTGGAGGTGATGGAATTCCAGCTGAGCTACTTCAGATCCTAAAAGATGATGCTGTTAAAGTGTTGCACTCAATATACCATCAAATTTGGAAAACTCAGCAGTGGCCATAGGAGTGGAAAGGGTCAGTTTTCATTCCAATCCAAAGAAAGGCAATGCTAAAGAAAGTTCAAACTACTGCACAATTGCACTCATCTCCCACACTAGAAAAGTAATGCTAAAAATCCATCAAGCTAGGCTTTAACAGTATGTGAACCAAGAACTTCCAGATGTACAAGCTGAGTTTAGAAAAGGCAGAGGAACTGGAGATTGCCAACATTCATTGGATCATAAAGAAAACAAGGGAATTCCAGAAGAACATCTACTTCTGCTTCATTGACAGCACTAAAGCCTTTGACTTTGTGGATCAAAACAAATTGTGAAAAATTCGTAAATAGTTGAGAATACAAGACTGCCTTACCTGCCTCCTGAGAAACCTGTATACAGGTCAAAAGCAACAGTTAAAACTGGACATGGAACAATGGACTGGTTCCAAGTTGGGAAAGGAGTACGTCAAGGCTGTATATTGTCACCCTGCTTATTTAACTTATATGCAGAGTACATTATGCAAAATGCTGAGTTGGATGACTCATAAGCTGGAATCAAGATTGTCAGGAGAAATGTCAACAACCTTAGCTATGCAGTTGATACCACTCTAATGGCAGGAAGTGAAGAAGAACTAAAGAGCTTCCTGATGAGGATAAAAGAGGAGAGTGAAAAAGCTGGCTTAAACTCAACATTCAAAAAACTAAAATCATGGCATCTGGTCCCATAACTTCATGGCAAATAGATGGGGAAAAAGTGGAAACAGTGACAGACTTTATTTTCTTGGGCTCCATAATCACTGCAGATGATGACTGCAGCCATAAAATTAAAAGACACTTGCTCCTTGGAAGACAGGCTATGACAAACGTCTCTTCAGCCGTTCAGTCATGTCTGACTCTGCGAACTCATGGACTGCAGCACGCCAGGCTTCCCTTTCCTTCAGCACCTCCCAGAGTTTGCTCAAACTCACGTCCTTTGAGTTGGTGATGCCATCCAACCATCTAACCCTCTGTCGTCCCCTTCTCCTCTTGCCCTCAGTCTTTCCCAGCATCAGCGTCTTTTCCATTGAGTCAGCTCTTCGCATCAGGTGGTCAAAATATTGGAGCTTATTTTCAGCATCTGCCCTTCCAATGAATATACAGGATTGGTTTCCTTTAGGATTGACTGGTTTGATCTCCTTGTGTCCAAAGGACTCTCAAGAGTATCCTCTAGCACCACATTTTGAAAGCATCAATTCTTCACTGCTTAACCGTCTTTTTGGTCCAACTCTCACATCCATATATGACTGCTGGAAAAACAAGTAGCTTTTACTCTCACATATGGGATATCAAATTTGTCTTCACACATTGTCTGCCATTTTTAGACTCTTGGTTCATACTCCATGTAACCATGTACTGTGGTAATTAAACACAATTAGAAACAAAGCTTTATTTTAAGGATGTGGTTTGCCTACCAGCAGCATAGGAATGTTTCATTTTCTTCAGCCCCTGTTACCCTGGTATGACATCTCAAAACTCAGAAACTTACTTGTTGATATGCTTATCATTTCATTTTAGCTCAGTTTGAAAAGAAGAGCAAAAAAAATGAGGGGGCCAGTTTTTTTCAGGTTTCTTTAGGAAGAGAAAGGAATCTGTTAGAAGACAAAGTATATGCAGCTTGTGGGCTCTTTGAGTTACTCATTTTTTGCAGGAATTTTCTTGTATTTGTTTTCAAGTGTGATCTTTCATTCATATAATAACCAATAACAGAAGAAACTAATCTGAAACGATGGCTTGCTTCTACTCAGAAAATCTGAACACAAAGGAACCAATGTGAACCACAAAGTCAGGGTGCCAAACTTTAAGAATACTGCAAATTTCATGTCAATGTATGGCAAAACCAACACGATAACGTAAAGAAAAAAGAAATAAATTAATTAAAAAAAAGAATGTTGCAAATAATAACTAGTATGCTTGTTTTTTCAAGAGTATATTCTTACTCTGATAAATAATAAACTTTTCCAGAAGGCTTCCAGTGGCCACCTCCTGCTGGAAGCCTGGGATGCTGGAATCAGGCCACATCCTGTCTGTCCTTACAGGACACTGGGCTGCGCTCTAAGAATATCTTGGCTCTCCCCAGGATCTGGACCATCAGGGGGCCATAGAAATTGGTACCAGTTTTGTTTTGCCTGTTGAAATGTTTAATGGCAAAGATTCTTTCAATTCCTGATGTGGGTGAAGTGTGGAGCTCAGTGATGATTTCTCTAAGAAATGTACATCCTAGTTCCCACACGACAGTGAGCCCCATGTCCAACGATGAGAGACCCTGCATGTGTGTGGCCTGTGCCTCCTAGAGAGCAGCTTTACGCTAGTCTAAACCCAACCAAGTTCTGTCTGCATGGTAGATTCAGGCCTCTCTAAATCTTGTCTAGGGGTTCCCCTGTAGCTGAGATGGAAAGAATCTGCCTGTAATTCAGGAGACCTGGGTTCAATACCTGGGTTGGGAGGATCACCTGTAGAAGTGAATGGTTACCCACCACCAATATCCTTGCCTGGGGAATTCCATGCATAGAGGAGCCCAGCAGGCTACAGTCCACGGCGTCACAAGTGTCAGACATGGTAACACTTTCATTTTCACTTTTCAAGTCCTGTCTACACTGATTATGTTCAATGAGACCGTGTGCTTTCTGCGATGAGAACGTTCAGACCCGACTATTCCGTGTGCACTGTGACATGGAGACCAGGGTAGAGACCTGGCCTGGCCTCTGTCCTGGAAAACTCCATGCCTTCATCTGAACACCAGTGTTCAAATGTCTGGGCTCCGGGGCTGAGGTGGGCTTCTCGGGGTAACCGTGCTCTTTTCTGAGTGGTTTTCCATGGCTCTCTAAGGGGGTCAGTGCTGAGGTCGGGCTCCTAGTCTTTCCCCTGCCAGGTTCACCTTCCCTGAGGTTGTTGGAGACTCTTCATGGGGGCTAGCTGGTATTATTCCAATTTTCCAGCACATTCAGGTTGAGTAGGGAGGCAGGTTCACCTGGTGAATTGGTTCCAGGGCCCAGGGATCAGGCAAGTCAATGGGCAGCAGGTGAGGTTGCTGCTGTGGTCTCCTTCCAGTCGACCCTCTCCTCCGAAGAGAACAGAGCTGCCCCTCGTCTTGCAGCCCAGCTCTCCTGTCTTCTCAGCACCTCAGCAGGACAAGACAGACAGAGCCTGCCAGAACTGAGGTAGTGGGTTCACCGCTAGCATGAGCTTTCAAACCAGCAAAAATCACACAGAACCAAAGTGAAAACAGGAGGGGCCTGACTTCTCAGGGACAATTGAGGGGAGAGGAGACTGACTCTACCCTTCTTTCTAGGGTCCCAGGAAGACTCAGGGACCTGGCTTGTTTACACACTGGGGGCCCTCCGACCACAACCATGGTGTTCTGACCAAGGGGACATGGATTCCAGGTTGGGTGGTCTGGGGACCGTGTGAGTCTCACCCCATCTGCATGGGTCAGGATCACGTATGTGGGGAGACCACACACGCACAAAGCTAAGAAAAAGGTAAGACTACATGAGCACTTCTCTTGTGTTTAGGAATTCATACTTTACGCTGTTCACTTTACACAGGCCTGTGCCTGTCTGCCTCTTCACCCCTGGGAGGTTCACCCTCCCTGGGGCTCCTGGAGACGCCTCAGGTGTCCACCTCTTAATCATTCCGATTCACTAGGATGAGCATGGCAAGAAGGGAAGCAGGTTTACCTGATTAGTTGATTGCAGGGCACACGGATCAGGCTAAAAGCCAAAGGGCGGCAGGTGAGGTTGCTGCTGTGAGCTCCTTCCAGTCGACCGTCCCTACTCAGCAGAGAGCAGACCTGCCTCTCGTCTCCCAGCCCCGCGTCTAGCGTGTTTTCTCAACACATCAGTGAAACAAGAAAGAACCAAGCCTGCCGGAATCAAGGTAGTGTGTTCAACATTATCATGACAGCTGTAAAACTGTTAATATAACACAACTAAAGGGAAAAGAGGAGGACTTCTCTGGGACGAGTGTAGGGAGAGGAGACCGATCCTGCACGTCTTTCTGCCATCCCAGGAGGTTACAGGAGCCCACTCGTTTTCACTTTAGGGGCCCAAGCAGCAGAGACACAATGTCTTAACCAATGGTCATGGGACCCCAAGTGGAGGGTCTGGGGAAGTGGTGTAACCTTGGAGACTGGGAATATGTCCCCAGGTGCAGGGTCTGGAGATTGTGTGGGTCTCACCCATCAACATGCGTCAGGATCCTGTACCCGGAGACCACATATCTGCTCTTTGCCTGCACTTTGTCTTGTCTCCTTGGAAATTCCCAGCAACTGAATTGAGGGTGTTGCCTTGATTAACCTGTGGCCCTTTTCCTTCTCTTCATCTTGTCACATTCATATGAGGTCAGGCACCTTTGAGTGGGTTTCTGCTCTGTGATCTGCTGAGTGAAAATCTTTGGTGGTGTCATCTTAATCTCATAGCCTAGCACATGTCTAATCATAGGGGCTATGACTGTCTGGTTTCCCCTAGACTGAGCTCAGGTAATTTAATTTGTAATTTCATTGTTATTTTAAATTTGAGTAGAGTTGATTTCCAATGTTTTGTTTTAGGTATATATGAACTTCCTTCAGTTATACATAGATATATATCTACCCTTTTACTATTTTTTGCCTCATATAAGATATTAACATTTTTTTCAGTAGAGTTGCCTGTTCTATTTATTCCATAGGTCCTTTTTCATTATCAACTTGATATTTATTAGTGTGTTCATTTTCATTCCAAACTCTTCATTCATCCCTCCCTTCTAACTTTGTTTTGATGATCACACTTTGGTTTTCTCAGTCTGTGAGTCTGTTTCTGTTTTGTACGTTAGTTCATTGGTATGGATTTATAGATCCCACCTATACGTGGTATCTTAGGATATTTATCTTTTTCTCCAGAGTTACCTTACTTAGTATAATAATTTCTTAGTACCTTTATGCTGCTCTCAATATTATTTTTTCTGTTTTATGACCATGTAGTCTTCGTTTTTCTGTCACTGGATATTTTGGTGGATTCTAAGTCTTGGATATTGTAAATAGTGCTACCCTGAAAATTGGGGTGCATGTGTCATTTCAAATGATGAATTTCTCCAGACCGAAGCCTGGGAAGGGACTGCAGGATCATATGATACATCTATGCTTAGTTTTTCAGAGAACCTCCATGCTGTTTTCCCTAATAGCTTCACCAGTTACATTCCCACCATGATTGTGGGAGGACTCCCTTATCTGTACATCCTCTGCAGTATTATTCTTTGTAGATCTTTTTGACAATGGCCATTGTGATCAGTGTGGGGTAATACCTCATTGTCACTCGATTGGCATTGATTTAGTAATTACTGGTGTGGAGTATCTTTCCATGTGCTTTTATTATTTTATATCTTATGAGCACAATTTACCTCTTGAAACTGACTTCTTGAAACTTGGCCCTGTTTGGAATTCTTTTCTTATAACTTACTCCAGGACATTTTCTGAAGGCAGGTGTCATTTACATGACATTTACATGTCATTTACATCTGTTTTATGGTTTTCCTGCTAGCTCATTGGTAAAGAATCCACCTGCAATGCAGGAGACATGGGTTCAGTCCCTGGGTTGAGAAGATTCCCTGGAGAAGGAAATGGCAACCCACTCCAGTATTCTTGCCTGGAGACTCCCATGGACAAAGGAGCCTGGTGGACTATGGTCCATACATGCCGGGAGCCATCAGGATGCCCCCTTGCTTGGATGACAAGGTCACGAGACTAAGAAGGAAACTGCAAAGCGGATTTTCCTTATCGGGGCATGCCGGGCAACGCCCCTCCTGGTATTTTTCTTGTGAGTTCTGTTCATGCTCGGAATATTAGCTCATCTCAGTAGGTCAGTTCCAGTTAGAAAGAATTCGTCCTGAGGTCATGGCAAAGCCACCACCAGATAGGTCCATACTTGGGTCACCTTTCCACTTCCCACTCCCCCAACCCTCCATGGTGGAAGCTCCCTTTCTTGAAGAGACCAGGGGGGATGGGACTTAGGAATGCTCATAACTGTAGCCAGTATAGTTGGAGACATTGATTGTTTTAGGATAGTGTAGACATAGGAATTCATTATAGTAGTTATATAAGGTTAATAGGGTTTTATTGCTAAAGCAGTGCTGCTAGACTGTCTCATTGTCCTCTTTCCTCATAAGAACTGAAGTGTCAGAACAGAATGAGACAGGCAGTGGTTGAGGTTACTAGAATAAAAACAGTTTTCAAGCTTAGCCCTTCCCTCTAGCCTCTACACAGCTGTACCTGATAAGAGAAAAATGTAACCTTTCTGCTTAGACTGATGTACATATCATGATTGAATGAAGTATCCTGAAGACAATAAAGTAATAAACATATTGTTAAATCTGATGCACAGAAATCTGACTTCTGCAAGGGGAATGTTTCGATGATAAATTGGGGAATAAGCTCAATGATAAGGTTGCTATGGAAGACAGAAAAGAAAAGATTGTATAGAATGATATGTGATGTAATGGAGATGTTTTTGGGGTATAAAACTATAGACCAACAACAGTAAAGAGAGAGACTGCCTCATCAACATATTGACTCAGCTCAGTACTTCACCGACACCACTCATCCCTCAAGACCCCTGGACCCTGTGGGGCTGGACCCCAGCACATGCGGTCACAAAGAGTCAGACACAACTGAGTGACTAAGCAGCAACAGCACCTGTTTTAATGTGTATATACTGATCTGAACTAGCTAATTACTCCCTGCTCCCCCTTTCCATTTTGGCACCCATAACTATCTTTCCTGTTTCTGTTTTGTAATGAAGTTCATTTGTATCCATTTTTAGATTCCACCAGAAGGGGTATTCTATGATATCTCTCTTTCCCTGTCTCACTTCACTTAGTATGATCACCTCTGGTTTCTTCCCTGTAACTGGAAACGGCATTGTTTCCTCCTTGTATATGTCTGAGTAATGCTGCACTGGGTATATGTACCCAATTTCCTGTCTCCATCCATCTGTCCTAGTAAACTTGAGTTGCTTCCTTGTCTTGGCTATTGTACCCAGTGCTGCCATGATCAGTAGTGGGGTATAGATATGCTTTTAAATTTTGGTTTTTGTCTGGATCTAAGCCTTGGTATGAAATTGCTGTATCACTTGGTATTTCTATGTTTAGTTTTTTAAGACCCTCTATAATGTATTCCCTAGTGAGTGTAACATTTTATATTCCTACCAACAGTGTAGGAGGGCTGCCTTCTCTTCACATCCTCTGCAGAATTTATTGCTGTAGGTTTTTTGATATGGCCATTCTGATCAGTGTGAGGTGACACCTCGTACATTTGATTTGTTTTTCTCTAAGAACTAGTGATGCTGAGCATCTTTTTATGTTCTTTCTGGCCATCTCTATGATCTCTCTGGAGAAATGTGCATTTAGATCTTTGGGCAATTTCTTACTGAGATTTGTTGTTGTTGTTTATATTGAGCTGTGTGAGTGGTTTGTATGTGTTTGTTTCAGGTGTTCAGGAACTTGGTTCGTTAACACATAATATTTATCTATTCTCGTTTGGGTTCTTTTTTCATATAGCTGATTAGAGTGTGTTCAGTAAACTTCCCTGTACTATTCAGTAGGTACTTGTTGATCATCTATTTGATGTATATTAATGTGTGCATGTTAATTACAGTCCCTTAAATTATCTCACCTGCATCTGGAGGATAATGGGCACTGCAGGCCCATGTGGAGGCGCACGGCCTGCCACGTGCTCCCGGCTCTCTCAGCCCCAGGACCCTCCAGCCTGGGACCCAAGCCAGTCAGGCTCCAAGGATGTGACAACAGTCTTTTTTTTTTTTGCTTTAAAAAAATTTTTATTTTTTAATTAATTAATTTATTTTTATTCATTTTTCGGGTGGGAGGGGGGTTCTGGAAGGGGAACACATGTATACCCATGGCAGATTCATGTTAATGTATGGCAAAACCAACATGATAATGCAAAGAAAATTAAATTAAAAATAAAAATAAATTTTTAAAAATTTTTTAAATTAATTTATTTATTTTAGTTGGAGAGTAAGTACTTTACAATATTGTGATGGTTTTTGCCATACATCAGCATGGATCAGCCACGGGTATACATGTGCCCCCCACATCCTTAACCCCCCACCACCTCCCTTCCCGCCCTGTCCCTCTGAGTTGGCCCAGAGCACTGGCTTTGGGTGCCCTGCTTCATGCTTTGAACTGTCACTGGTCATCTGATTTCCATATGGTAATGTCCATGTTTCAGTGCTATTCTCTCTCTCAAATCATCCCACGCTCGCCTTCTCCCACTGAGTCCAAAAGTCTGTTCTTTACATTGGTGTCTCTGATCAGAGTCAGCATTTCTTTTTCGTTTTTTTCCACCATTTGAACTGGAGTATATAGGTGAATTACTGCCTTGTTGGTGTTTTTTTTTTCCTTCTACCACAACTTGTTTCACTTCTATTAATACATAAATGTGTATATATTTTGGTTTTATTCCATATAAGTTATTACGGAGTGTGGAGTAAGTTTCATTGTGTTATATAGCAGGTCTTGGTCATTATTTTATAAAGAGTATTGGGCATATATTAGCCTGAAGTTACTCATTTCTCCATGCTCCACATCTTTATATTTTTGTGACTGGAAATTTCTAAGTCTATGAGGCAGTGTCTCCAGGCAACAAGTTCATTTTTATCCATCTTTAGATTCAACCTAGGAATGATATCACGATACTTGTCTCTCCCTGTCTGCCTTAATTCACCTGGAATGATCATCTCTACTTTCTTTTCTGTGGCCAAACTTGACATTATTTCCTAGTTCTTTATTGTTGAGAAATATTGTATTGTATATGTGTACCCCATTGTCTGTATCTATCCATTCATCTGTTCTACAATTAACTTGATTCTCTGTCTTGGCTCTTGTACATAGTGGGGGCCAAAATTGCAGGGTGACTCACCTCTTTTAAAATTTTGGTTGTTTCCACCTGGCTTTCTCAAAGCCATCCCAGTCCAGACATGGGACACAGTCTGCTCAGACTCCAGGGACGGGATAGCATCCCAAGAGAGGGAGTTTGCAGGGAATAAACTAAGCATTGCTTTTTTCTTTTTCTTTTCCTCATGCTGATCCTCTGTTGGAGTATAGTTGATTTGTAGTTTTGTGCTTACTGTCAGTATACAGCACTTGGTTCAGTATTGACATATACATACAATATGTCTGTTCTTCTTTGGATTCTTTTTCCATAGACTTTACTGCAGAAGGTAAGCAGAGTTCCATGTGCTTATATGTACCGCATGTTCTTTAAGCTTTAATCTGTCAGTGCACCTTTTGATGGCTGTGTGTGTGTGTCTGCTACTGTAAGTAATGCTGCAGTGAACATTAGGGTGCGTGTGTCATTTTGAATGATGGCTTTATCAGGATACCAGGCCTAGCTGTGGGAATGTCAGTTCCTAGGCATATTTCCCTTGAAAGCTTTTTTGGCATGTCAAGGCTGTCTTTTCTAGTAGCTATTGCCAGTGTCCCTTCCTACCAACTGTGTAGGGAGGGGGGGTTCCCCTCTCCACTTGACACTCTCCCCCATTTACTGTTTGTAGACTTGTGAGGATGGTCATTCTGACTGGTATAATTTGATTTCCTGTAGTAGTTTTGACTGGCATTCCTCCTGTAATAATTCAGGATGTTGAACATCTTGTTCTGTGAAGGTATAGTTTTTTCTTTTTCTTTTCTCCTTCATGGTTGTGAGGAAAATACACCTGTTGCAGTTAAAGTTTTGACAGTGGGTTGTATTTATTTCTGCAATATTCTCTCTAGGACTTTTCCTGAGGGCAACTGCCATTCAGTTCAGTCTCTCAGTCATGTCCGACTCTTTGCAACCCCATGAAACACAGCACGCCAGGCCTCCCTGTCCATCACCAGCTCCCAGAGTCCACCCAAACCCATGTCCATCGAGTCGGTGATGCCATCCAGCCATCTCATTCTCTGTCATCCCCTCCTCCTCCTGCCCCCAATCCTTCCCAGCATCAGGGTCTTTTCCAATGAGTCAGCTCTTCGCATCAGGTGGCCAACTGTCATTAACGGCCCCCAAAATCTTGTGAATTGGAGGTGCCAGTAAGCACAGGTCAGGCTTCCCTGGTGACTTAGATGGTAAAGAATCTGCCTGCAATGCAGGAAATCTGGGTTCAATCCCGGGTCAGGAAGATCCCCTGGTGATGGGAATGGCAACCCACTCCAGTATTCTTGCCTGGGAAATCCTTACCCTGGCAGGTAACCACAGGTGGCCAAGTTGTAGTTACAGAAACTGTCCACATGGTGGCAGCAGTTTTCACTCCCAACTCTGGTTCTTGGGGCAACCAGAACCTAAGGAGTTGGCTTCCTAGGCTGTGAACTGGAGTAGAATGTACCTGAGCAAACACCCAAGGGCTTGTGTCTCACTACTTGTTCCCCCTAAAGCTTCACCCCTTTTCTCCAGACTCATCCAAACCGGGGTCATAGCACCCTGCTGAGGTGCTAGGAGGCTGCACTCTCAAGAAGGAGGTTTAAGCTGGGAACCCAGCCCCAGAACTGAAAGCTAGGTAGCATTCCCAAGGTTCTTGAGGCCAAACAGTCATCCTTTAGGTGAGCTAAAGACTATGGTCCCCGTCAGAGCAAACCAGAAGGTACAAATTTAAGAAGGGGCTTAATTAAGGGCACCCTGTCTGGTGGTTTCAACCCCACCCCAGTCCAGCCTTGGACCGAAGTCTGCTCGGGCTGCAGCCATGGATAGCAGCTGGCATCAGGAAGTCAGCAGGAATAAACTAGGCCAGGCTTTTCTTTTTATTCTTTTCTTTAATTCCATGCCTCTTGCATGCTGCAGTATCGTCGGTGTGCAGTGTTCAGCCTGTTGTTAGTATCCAGCCACCTGACTAAGTTATGACATGTATGTAAAGCATATGTATTCTTTTTTGGGTTCATCTGCTATGGAAGTTATTGCAGAAGGTGGCGCAAAGTTCCCTGTGCTGAATATCGTGTCCTTGTGGACTGTTACATATACAGATTTCTGTAGAAGGAACAAAGAAAGGAAGGGGATAATCCTTGTAGATTATCTATTACACACATTTCTTTATATATGTTGGTCCTGACTTGCTAATTAATCCCTGGCTTTTCTTTGGTTTTATTAATTTTTTTTCTCAGAATCTCTTTTTATGTTTAAATTCTGTTTTATGTTTATGTTTAAATCCCTTTGTGTACCTCTTGCCTAGAAGGGACATCACATGTTATAGTCTTCCTCTGTCTGGCTGCCTTCACTGGGTCTATGATCCCCCAAGGTCTATCCCTGTGACTACCAGTGGCATAATCTCATGATTTCAGTGGTAGTCTTTCATGGCTGAGTATTAGATCATTTTCTGTGTGTGCCACATCGCTTTTAGGCTTTAATCTGAAGGTAGACATTTTGCTGGGTCTGTGTTCAGGCTGCTTTAACTAGTGCTGAAGTGAACACTGGGGTGTGTGTGACTTCTTGAAAGATGGTTTTCTTGGGATATAGGCCCAGGTGTGGGAATGTCAGATGGTAGCTTAGTTTGCATTTATTGTTTGTAGTCTGTGAGGATGGCCAGTCTGGTGAGATCTGGTTTCTCGTTGTCATTTTGGTTGGCGTTCCTCCTGTAGTAATTGGGAATGCCCAGCATCTGGTCTTGTGGTGGTTACGTTTTTTTTTTTTAACTCTTTCATGGTTGTGAGGAAAACTTACCAGTTTTAGTTTACTTTCTGAAAGTCAGTTGTGTTTGTATTTTTTTCTGCAATATTCTCCCCAGGACCTTTCCTGAAGGCAGCTGTTATTAATAGTTCCCGAGGTCTGTTGAATTGGAGGTACCCGTAAGTGCAGCTGGTCAAGTTGTAGTTGTAGAACATGTCCACAAGGGGGCAGCACTTTCCCACACCCTACTCGGATTCCTCAGGCAACCAGAGCCTAAGGAAGAGCTGGCTTCCTAGGCTGTGAATTCAAGTGCAGTATGTCTGATCATACACCCAAGGGCTCAGTCTCAATACTTCTTCCCCCTAAAGCGTCATCCCTTTCCTTCAGACTAATCCCAACCTGAACTACAGCACCCTGATGAGGTGCCTAGGAGGCTGCACTCTTAGGAAGGAGGCTTGAGCTGGGGAACCCAGCACCAGGAGACATGGAAGCTAGTAGGCTTTTCCAAGGTCATCGAGGCCAAAGTGTCAGGACACTATCGACTGTGTACCCTAGGGACTGTGGTCCCTGCCAGATCAAGCCAGAAAGTACAGATTTAAGAGGGTAACCAGCCTGGTCGATTCAACCCTATCACAGTCAAGCCATGAAAATAGCCTGCTGAGGCTCTAGGAATGGAATGGAAGCCCAAGTCAGGTGATTATTTCATATATGAAAATAGAATTTTCTGTATATTTTATATGAACATATGGGTGCAAATTTAATGAATGAAAATACAGTTTTCTATATTTCATATATGAAAGCATATGTGTTTATTTCCTATTTTGTGAATGAAAAGGTAAGTACAAATTTCATGAACATAGAATTTTCCATATTTCTTATACAAAAGTATGCGTGAATTTTAATGTATAATAAGATGCATCTTTCATTGATAAAAAGAGAATTTTCATTGTTTCATATATGAAGAGATGGGTGCATATTTCATGAATAAAATATAGTTTTCTGTATTTCATATATGAAAACATGGGTGCATATTTCATGGATGAAAATGGAGTTTTCCATATTTCATACATGAAAACATGGTTGCTTATTTCAAAGATGAAAATAGAATTTTCTATATCTCATATATAAATGGAGAAGGCAATGGCACCCCACTCCAGGACTCTTGCCTGGAAAATCCCATGGACGGAGGAGCCTGGTCGACTACAGTCCATGGGGTCGCGAAGAGTCGGACACGACTGAGCAACTTCACTTTCACTTTTCACTTTCATGCATTGGAGAAGGAAATGGCAACCCACTCCAGTGTTCTCACCTGGAGAATCCCAGGGACAGAGGAGCCTGGTGGGCTGCCGTCTATGGAGTCGCACAGAGTCGGACACGACTGAAGTGCCTTAGCAGCAGCAGCAGCATATATAAACATGGGTGCATATTTCAAGATGAAAATAGTACTTTCTACATGTAATATATGGAAACATGAGTGTATATTTCATGAATGAAAATGATATTTCATATATGAAGCTATGGGTACATATTTCATATGAAAATAGAATTTTTTATACTTCATATATGACATTATGGTTGCCTGTTTCATACATAACGTTAGAATGTTCCATATTTCTCATATGAAAATGTGCATATGTTATACATAGAAATAAAATTTTATATATTTCATAGATGATAATATAGATGTATATTTCATATATGAAAATATATCTCACAGAGGAAAATATATGTATATTTCATATATGAAAATAGAATCTTCTGTATTTCACATGAAAATATAAGTGCATATTTCATATATGAATAGAGAATTTTCTTTATCTCATAGGTAAATATATAGGTGCATACTTCATATGTGAGAGTTTTCTATATTTCATAAATAAAAAGGTGCAAGTTTCATATATGAAATAGAATTTTCTATATATCATAGTTTTTGAATATTTCATATATGAAAATAGAATTTTCTGTATTTCATACAGAATAACATAAGCTCAGTTGTGGTAATGTCAGATCCTAGGCTTAGTGTCTTGATAGCTTTTATTCGGGCATGCCAACATTGTCCTTTGTTGTGGCTGTTGCCGATGTACGTTCCCACTGACAGTGTAGGAGGTTTCTCCTTACTCCAAACTCACTCCTGCACTTATTGTAGACTTGAGGATAGCCATTCTGACCGGTGGGATTTGATTTCTCATTGTCATGTTGATTGACTTTCCTCCTGTAATGATTAGGGCTGCTGAACATCCTGTCCTGTGGCGGAGGTGTGGGGTTTGTTGGGGTTTTTTTCCGTTTAAGGGTGTGAGGAAAATAGGTCTGTGGCAGTTGGGGTTCTTCGTGTTTGGGATTTATCTTGCAATACCCACCACAAAACATTTCCTGAGGGCAGCTGTCATGAGCATCCGCCCAGCCCTTGTGAGTTAGCGGTGCCAAGTTCTAGCGGTCAGATGTAGTTACAGGAAGCGTCCACAAGGCGGCAGCACTTTTTGACACCCACTTTTGGTTCTTGGGGCAAGCAGAGGTTTCCAGAAAGTCGGCTTCCGGGCTGTGAAATAGCGTGGACTGTGCCTGAGCAAAAACCCAAGGGCTTGTGTCTCACTACTTTTCCCTCTTAAAGCATCACACATACACCCTTCTTGATAGCATCACTTTTTTCACCTTAGCCCTTCTTGATAGCTGTTTTTTGTACTTTCGGAGTCTGTCCATATGCTGGCTGTAGCCAGTGTATATTACCACCAACAGCTTAGGGGTATTCTTTTTCTTCCATGCTCTCTCAGTATTTGTTGTTTGTCGACTTTTGATGACGGCCATTGTGAGCAGTGAGATTTGATGTCCGTCGTCGTTTTGATTGGCATTCCTGCAGCCATTAGGGATGCTGAGCATCTTGTCCTGTGGTGGAGGTTTGATTTAGTTTTATTTTCTGTTTTTTTTTTCTTTAAAGGGTGTGAGGACAATTTACCTTTGGAAGTTGGCTTCCTGGATTTGTCTGGTTTTGGAATGTATTTCTCCAATACCCGCCCCAGGGTAGCCGAGGACAGCTGTCATTAACAGAGCCGCAGCCCTTGTGAATTGAGGTGCCTGGGTGCGCTGGTGATCAAATTGTAGTTACAGAAAATTTCCACAAGATGGCAGCACTTTTTAATGCCTACCTTTGGTTCCTGGGGCAACTAGATCCTTAGGGAAAGCTGTCTTTCTGGTCTGTGAATTAGAGTGAAATGTGTCTGAGCAAACACCCAAGGGCTTGAGTCTCATTTCTTTCCTCCCCTAAAGCAGATCACAAACACCCGGTCCAGACTAATCCCTCCTGGGTCCACAGCACACTGCTGAGGGTGCCTATGTGCCTAGGAGGCTGCACTCTCAGGAAGGAGGCTTGAGCTGGGACCCCCAGAACCAGGAAAAGTGGAGGCTCAATGATTATTGCCCCCAATTCTGAGAGGTCTTGATCCCCACTCAGCACTCTGGTCCTCACAGCAGACAGTAGAATTTTAAAAAGTGTTCAATAGATGGAAATGTGCCAGGCTGTGTCAACCCCACCCCAGTTCAACTGGTGGGACTAAGCCTGCTCAGCTTCCCGGGTTGGGATAGCATCCCAAGCCAGGAAGGTCGGAGATAATAGTCACTGCTTTTCTTTCCTTTACTTTAACATCTTGCTGATGCTACATTGCAGTACAGTCAGTTCAAATGTTGTGTTTGTTGTCAGCTCACAGCTGAGAGATGTGGGTATTATGTATCTATGGGACATCTCTATTGTCTTTTGGGACTTGTTTTTGCCATGGAAGGTCAAGCAGAGGTCCTTGTGAATTATCTATCTCATCAGGTCCTTGTGAATTATCTATCTTAGATACAGTTTCCTGTATACAAAGATGGAAGTTACATAACTTTTGTGGATTATCTCTTAGAGATACAGATTTTTGTGTGTATCTGGAAGGAAGGAAAGAAGGAAGGAAGAAGATAATCCTTGTGGATTATCTATTACAGATACAGATTTCTTATCTATGTAGGTACCTACCTCCTAATTCAATTCAGGCCCTTCCCTTTTTTTTTTTTTAATGGAACCCTTTATTTGACTTTGAATTCTCAGTGTCCCTCTTGGGTTGTAAATTTGTTGCCTTGTATGTATATTTTTATTTTTCCAAGAAGGTATCTCATATGTCATAAACTTCCTCTGCCTGACTGATTTCCCTTAACGCATGATTCTTCAAAGTGTATCCTTGTGGTTACCTGTGTCATAATTCCAATTTCAGTGGCGGGTTTTTAGGAGTGAGAAATAGTCTATTGGATATATGTACAACATCTTGATGCCATGGAGGACTCTGGTTCCAGCCAGAGAGCAGTAGATTGTAGACCTTTAAAAAAGGTTCAATGAAGGGCACCATGCCAGGCTGTGTCCACCCCTCCCCAGTCCAGCAGTGGGACCCAAGCTTGCTCAGCCTCCAGGGACGGGATATCCCAAGTCAGGGAGGTCATTTATAACAGAGGAGGCCCTGCTTTCCTTTCCTTTGCATTACCATCTTGCCATACTACATCGCAGCATAGCCGAGTTACGGTGTGGTGACTGCTGTCAGCGTACAGCCGCTTGATTCAGGTATTTCGTATCTATGGTTTTTCTCTGTTGTGTGTTTGGACGTTGTGCACTAGCAAGTCGAGCAGAGTGCTTAGCAAAGGGGGTCCTTGTGGATACCCCTGTTTGCTGCAGCAAAGCATGGGTGCAGGTTCTCCTGTGTGAAATATGAAACTCTCCACGCTGCCTTTTCCCTGCACCTTCATCAGCAGTTACTGTTCGTCGCGTTTCTGACAGTGGCCATTCTGCCTTCTGTGAGGTGATACCTTCCCGGGGTTTCGATTTGCATTCCTAATATTCAGCGATGATGACCTCCTTTCATGCGATTTCTTTTCAAGGGTGAGTTCAGCTCATCTCTCCAGATTGGCTTTCTTGAACTCAGTCCTGTTGTAAATATTTTCTTATGACCACCACTAGGATGTTTGTGGAGATCACCTGTTTTTTAATTCCAGACCCTCTGACCTTGAGAATACTCAATGCCCAACAGCACTGCTTTTCAAGTCGTTACACAAAATGGCCTCAAGGCAGCAGTTTATTCAGCCCCACACAATTTTTCCTCTGTAATTTCTATGTTATTTTATTTTGAATGGAGATGACTTCTGAATTTATATGTGTTTCAGGTATAGAGGAGCTTGATTCATAACGTGTAGGGTTTGTCTCTTCTCTTTCAAGTTCTTGTTCCCGTCTAGGGGATTACAGAGTATTCAGTAGACTTCCATCTGCTATTCAGTCAGTAGGTCATTTTCAGCCATCTATTTGATCCATATAAGAGTGTCTGTGTTAATTCAAATTTCTTAATTTACTTTGCCTGTACATGGAGACTGAGGGCTCCTGCAAAGGGCAAGCGGCACCCCAGGAACATCATGGGGGCACACTGCCTGCCACATCCTCCCAGGTCCCTGAGCCCCACCACAAGCCAATCTTGGGATCCAAGCCTCCAGAGATGTGATACCAGTCAAGGTAACCATGAGATGAGAGGAATAGAGTCAGCATATGTTTCTTTTTTGTGTGTGTTGATACAGTTATTTGAACTTGAGTATATGGGGGAATTACAATGAATTGGATGTTTTTTTTTTAAAAAAAATTCATGGCAACTTGATTTGCTCGTTGTTGCATGTAAGTTAAATAAGCAGAGTGACAATATTCAGCCTTGTTGAAATCCTTTCCCAATTTTGAACCAGTCCATTGTTCCATGTCTGGTTCTAACTGTTGCTTCTTGACCTGCATACAGTTTTCTCAGGAGGCAGGTGATGTGGTCTGGTATTTCCATCTCTTTAAGAATTTTCCACAGTTTGTTGTGATCCACACAGTCAAAGGCTTTAGTGTAGTCTATGAAGCAGAAGTAGTTGTTTCTCTGGAATTCTCTTGCTTTTCCTGTGATCCAACAGATGTTGCAATTTGATCTGTGGTTCCTCTGCCTTTTCTAAATACAGCTGGAGTGTCTGGCATTTCTTCATTCATGTACCATTGAAGCCTGTCTTGGGAACTTACTTTTGCTACTGTGTGAAATGAGTGCAGTTGTGCATAGTTTGAACATTCTTTGGCATTGCCCTCCTTTGGGATTGGAATGATAACTGACCTTTTCCAGTCCTGTGGCCTGAGTTTTCCAAATTTGAGTTTTCCAAGTTTACTGTCGTATTGAGTGCAGCACTTTAAAACCATGATCTTTTAGGATTTGAAATAGTTCAGCTGTATCCCACCAGGCTCTTCTGTCCTTGGGATTTCCCAGGCATACTGAGAATGCTGCTGCTGCTGCTGCTAAGTCGCTCCAGTCGTGCCCGACTCTGTATGACCCCATAGACGGCAGCCCACCAGGCTCCCCCGTCTCTGGGATTCTCCAGGCAAGAACACTGGAGTCGGTTGCCATTTCCTTCTCCAATACTGGGAATAGATTGTCAGAATACTGGTGTAGATTGCCATTTCCTTCTCCATAGGACCTTCCCGACCCAGGAACCAAACCCTGGTCTCCTACATTGCAGGCAGATTCTTTACTGACTGAGTTACCAGGGATTGTTAGTGATTCACTCATATAAGGATATGAATATGTTGTATTTTGGGTTCTATTCCAGTATGAAAAGAAAGTCCCTCATTTCATGAAATGAAAGTCGTATCCAACTCTTTGTGACCCCATAGCCTATACATTCCATGGAATTCTCCAGGCCAGAATACTGGAGTGGGTAGCCTTTCCCTTCACTGAGGAATCTTCCCAACCCAGGGATTGAACCCAGGTCTCCTGCATTGCAGGCAGATTCTTTACTGACTGAGCTAGCAGGGACTGTTAGTGATTCACTCATATGTAGATGTGTATATATTGTATTTTGGGTTCTATTCTTATATAGGTTATTACAGAGAATGGAGCGCCATTCCTTTTGTTACCCAGTGGGTCCTTGTGATTTATTTTCTAAATAATAGTGTGCATATGTTATTTCAGAGAGCTGGTTTGTATGAGCCTGATATGTTTCTTCTCTGCTAATAATGTCTTTCTTCCAAGTCTGTGAACTGTGTATCTTTGCTCAAGGAGCTCATATGTATCCATTGTTAAATTCCACCTAGAAGTGGTATCATATTATATTTTTGGCCTACTGTCTCTCTAAATTCAGCTGCTATGATCATCTCTACCTTCCTCCCTGTGCCTGAAGATGCCATTATTTCATTGCTCTTCATGGCTGAGCAATATAGCACTGTGTGTATATGTCCCATATTCTTTATTCATTTCTGTGTCCTTCCACGCTTAGGTTGCACCAGTGTCTTTGCTATGAAAACCGGTCTGGCAGGGATGGCATGGGTACCCTTGTCTTTGAAAATGTTGCTTCTCCCTGACTGCATGCCCAGTCATGTGATTGCTGTTTCCTAATGCACTTCTGTGTTTCGTTATTTCAAGATCCTCCATATTGTTCTTTCTAGTGGATGAACCAGCGGACATTTTTAGAATTCTCATCCAAATTAATTTCTTGATGGGAATTTCTATTCCTAAAATTTTCCCATTTCTATTTTGCTAACCTTCATTCTTGATTATTTTTTGTGTTTGTAGTTATCAATCCACTATTTGTCTTCCCACTGAAGTATAGGATACAGCATAGTGATTCAGTATTTTAATGGACTATACTCCATTTAAAGATATTACAAAATCATGGCTATATTTCTCTCTGCTGCATACGATATCCTATTATTTTTCTTACATTACATATAGTGATTTTTATCTCTTAACCTCTACTGCAGTCTGGCAATGCCTACAACCAGATCCCTCAGGCATCCATCGGATTTGTGAGTCTCTTTCTGATTCATAGGTAGGTACATTTGTGTCTTTTTTTGGATTCTGTACAAATGTGATTTCTTATGGCCGTTTTCTGTGTGTTTCTGACAACCTTGCCTTAGTATGAGAATACATAGGTTCATTTTCCTGAAAATATTTATAACTTCAACCAGAATTTTCCATGTTTCATACAGGAAATTATGGGCACAGATGTTCATGCATGGAACATGAAATTTGCCATATTTCATGGAGGAAATTATGGACACAGATTTTCCTACATGAAGCATGATATTTCCCAAATTTCATACAGGAAAATGTGGCTGTAGATTTTCCTGTATTAAGTATGAAATTTTCCATATTTCATGCACGAAAATATTGGTACATATAAAATATGGAAAATACCATCTTCAGAGTGAACTCCTTTTGATTCATTCTTTAAATAAAATCTCACTGCCCTGGTGGCTTGGATGGTAAAGCATCTGCCTGCAATGCAGGAGACCCGGGTTCGAACCCTGAGTTGGGAAGATCCCCTGGAGAAGGAAATGGCAACCCACTCCAGTACTCTTGCCTGGAAAGTTCCATGGGCTGAGGAGCCTGGGGTCACAAAGAGTTGTACACGACTAAGCAACTTCACTTTCACTTTTCAAACAAAATCAGCAAAAATTTTCTGCATTTTTTTAGTGGAACTGATTATCACAATGTGATAAAATATGTGGGTAAAGTGTGTCTTTACCTGCTTTCTAGGCCATATTTATCTTGCTGGTAGATTAATCGGCCTCATTTAACTAATTAGTTATTTTTGAAATATATTTTAAAGCAGTAACTCTAGTTTCTGTTTTTTTAAATAATCTCATGCAAAGGAAGTTTCTCAGTCAGATCTTTTGTTGTAAGAAATATCCCATTTTCATTTTGCTAGTTTTTTCTTCTTGATTTTCTATTGTGTTTATAGCTATACATCAAGTGTATTTTTTCTAGTTGAAGTACAGTTGTTTAACATAACTACATGGTTTTCTCAGGATATAGGCCCAGGTGTTGTAATGTCAAATCCTAGGCTTAGTCCCTCTTGATAGTCTTTTTTCAGTCATTCGAAGACGCATTGTACTGGCTGATGCTGTTGTATATTCCCACCAACACCTTAGGGCAATTGTTTTTCCTCCAGGCTCTCTCCTGCATTTATTTTTTGTAGACTTGTGATGATGGCCACTGTGAGTGGTGAAATTTGATTTTCTATTGCCATTTTGATTGACTCCAGCATTTAGGGAATCTTAGCATTGTGTCCTGTGGTGGAGATTTGCATTTGTTTTGTCTTTTTTCTTTCCTGAAAGGGTGTGATCACAGTTTACCTTTGGCAGTTGGTTTCCTGAAAGTCGGCTGTGTTTCGGATCTTTTTCCAATATTCATCCCTGATCCTCAGAGCAGTTGTCATCAACAGTCCCAGGCCTAGTGAATTGAAGTTCCTTTAGAACCTATGATCAAATTTTATTTACAGAAAATATCCACGAGGTGGCAGAACTTTTTTAGGCCCACCTTTGGTTCCTGGAGGTAACCAGAGCCTTAGGGCAAGCTGGCTACTTGGACTATGTAATAGAGTGGACCGTGCCTGAGCAAACAGGGGAGGGCTTGAGTCTCACTACTTTTTCCCCTTAAGCATCACACAAACACCCTGTCCTGACATCCTTTCAGTTTCACGGTACCTGCTGAGGTTGCATATGGGCCTAGGAGGCCGCACTCTGAGGAATGAGCTCTGAATTGGGAACGCGCGCATCAGGAGCATCAAGTGGATGCTCGCAGATCCTTGCCTTGAGATTCCTTGAGGCCTTGATGCCACGTGAGACGCTGGTCTCAGCCAGGATGTAGGGGACAGTAGACATTTAAAAATGGTTTGAAAAACGCTACTGTGTCAGGCTCTGCCACACAGCAGTCCAGGAGTCGGACCGAAGCCCGCTCAGCTTCCAGGGATGGGATAGCATCTCAAGTCAGGGAGGCTGGGGACCATGGAGTACGAACTGCCATTCTTTCCTTTTCTTTAACATTTTCCAGACGTTACCTTGCAGCATAGTCAGTTTGCAGTGTTGTGATTTTTGTCAGTATATAGCTCCCTGATCAGGTATTTAATAATCATGTGGTATCTCTATCCTTTTTTTATTTTTGCCTCAGAATGTCAAGCAGAGTGCTGAGCATCAGGCCTTGTGGATTATGTTCCCAGATACACTTTTTTGTGTATACAAAGAAGGAAGGTAGTTAATTTGGGGGGTATATCTCTTATAGAGATTTCTGTATATAGATTAGAGATGACGATTTCTGTGTACATGTAGAATGAAGGAAGGAAGAGGATAACCCTCATGGATTATCTATTACAGACACACGTTTCTTGTTTATGTAGGTACGGAACTCGATTCATTCAAGGCCCTTCACTTACTGCTTTGTTTCCTGAATACTCTGTTTGACTTTGGGTTCTCAGAGCCCCTTTTGGGTGGTATATATGTTGCCGTGCATGTTCACATTTGTTTTGCTTGGAACGTACCTCATGTACCATGGTCCTCCTCCGCCTGCCTGACTCCCCTTTATGTACGGTCCTTCAAGGTCCATCCCTGGGGCTCCCAGGTCCTAATTCCCTAATTTCAGTGTCTGTTTTTGATGACTGAGAGATAGTCTGCCGGATATAAGTACAACATCATGTTTAAGCTTTAACCTCTCGTTGGGGATTCTGATGGTTGCGTGTCTTGGCTACTGGAAGTAGTACTTTAGTGTTCCCTAGGGTGGGTTTGCCTTATGATCAGTTGGTTTCTCGGGATATAGGCCCAGGTGTGGGAATGTCAGATCCTATGCTTGACCTCTTTGGAGGGTTCTTTCCAGGCGTTCGAGACTGTCCATTTTACAGGCTGTTGCCATAGTGTGTATCCACCAACACCTTAGGGTCTTCCTTTCCCTCCAGGCTCTCTCCCAAATTTATTGCTTGTAGATTTGTGATGATAGTGATTGTGACAGTCAGCATTTGATTTACCATTGTCGTTTTGACTGACATTCCTCCAGCAATTAGGGATTCTTAGTACCTTGTCCTGTTGTGGAGGTTTGATTTTTTTTTTTTTTCTTAACGGGTGTCAGGACAATTTGCTTTTGACCGCTGGGTTCCTGAAAGTTGGGTGTTTTGGAAATTCTTTCTCCAGTACTGCCCCAGGACATTTTCTCAGGGCATCTGTCATTATACAAGCCCAGTCCTTGTGGACTGAGGTGGCAGTGAACTCTGGAGATAAAATAGTAGTTACTGAAATTGTCTACAAGAAGACAGCACTATGCAGGCCTCCACTTGGTTCCTGGGGTAACCAGAGCCTTAGGGAAAGTTGGTTTCCTGAGCAGTGAAATAGAGTGGAATGTGCCTGAGCAAACACGAAAGACCTTGAGTGTCAGGTCTGTTTCCCTCTGAAGCATCACACAAGCACCCAGTCCAGGCTAATCCCTTCAGGGTCCGCAGTACACTGCTGAGGGTGCTTGGGTGCTAGAAAGCTTCCCTGTCAGGATCGAGCCTTGAGCTGGGGACCCCAGCACCATGAGAGTACTAGGCTTGCTGAGCCTTGCCTGCAATTACCTGAGACCTTGAAGCCCCACGCAACCCTGACCCCAGCCAGAATGTAGGAGACAGTAGACATTTCAATAGGGTTCAACTGCTCATTGTCAGTGTACATCACGGGATTCAGGTATCACGTATCTATGGGGTAGCTCTATGGATTTTTGCCATAGAATGGTGAGCAGAGTGCTGAGCATAGGGGCCTTTGAAATTCTCTCAGATATACTTTTCTGTGGATACAAGGAAGGAAGGTAGTTAATTTTTGTGGTATATCTCTTTTAGAAAGATTTTTTGTGTATAGGTTCAAGATGCATATTTCTGAGTATATGTAGACGGAATAAGGAAGGATCATCCTTATGGATTATCTACTGCAGATATACCTTTCCTGTCTGTGAAGGTACAAACCTCCTATTTCATTCACGACCCTTCAGTTATTTATTTATTTATTTTTCATGGAATCCTAAATGTTTGACTTTGAATCCCCAGAGTCTCTTTTTGGATTGTAATTTTGTTGACTTGCATGCCTATTTTTATTTTGCCTGGAATGTACCTCATGTACCATGGTCTTCCTCTGCCTGCCTGACTCCCCTTAGTGTCCGATCCTTCAAGGTCCATCCCTATGGCTACCAGTGTCCTAATTCCCTCATTTCAGTGGTGATTTTTAATGAGTGAGAAATAATCTACCCTATATATGTGCACTTCTTGTTTAAGCTTTAACTTCTGGTTAGAGATTTTGTGGTCATTTGTCTCGGCTACTGGAAGTCGTGCTGGAGGTTTGTTGGGGCGCTTGTGCCTTTTGCTCGATGGCTTTCTCAGGATACAGGCCAAAGTGGGGGAATGTTGGATCCTCAGCTTAGCAGGACTTGTTTTTTTTCAGGCATTTGGAGACTGGCCATGATACTGGCTGCTGCCGATATATATTCCCACGGAGAGCTGAGGGCGGTTCTTTCTCCCCCAGACCCCATCCCATATTTATTGTTGCAGATCTGTGACACTGAGCATCGTGAGTGGTGGGGTTTGATTCCCATCATCTTTCAATTGGCATTTCTGCAGCAATTAGGAATGCTGAGCATCTTATCTGGTGGGGGAGGTTTGGGTGTGTGTGGTTTTTTTCCTTAAAGGGTGTGAGGACAATTACCTTTGGGCATTCCTGAAAGATTCCGGCTGTGTTTGGAATTTATTTCTCTGGTGCTGGCCACAGGACATTGGGCTGCTATTCACAGAACCCCTGGCCTTGTGAATTGAGGCGCCTGTGAGCTGCTGCTGCTAAGTTGCCTCAGTCGTGTCCGACTCTGTGTGACCCCACAGACGGCAGCCCACCAGGCTGCCCCATCCCTGGGATTCTCCAGGCAACAACACTAGGGTGGGTTGCCATTTCCTTCTCCAATGCATGAAAGTGAAAAGTGAAAGTGAAGTCACTCAATCGTGCCTGACTCTTAGCGACCCCATGGACTGCAGCCTACCAGGCTCCTTGGTCCATGAGATTTCCCAGGCAGGAGTACTGGAGTGGGGTGCCAATGCTTTGCCTGTGAGCTAGTGTGATCAAATTGTAGTTCCAAGAAATGTCCACAAGGCAGCAGCACTTTTCAGGCCCAGCTTGGTGTCTGAAGACAACCAGAGTCTTAGGCAAGTTTGCTCTCTGGGCTGTCAAATAGAGTGGCATGTGCCTGAGCAAACAGGAAAGGGCTTGAATCTCACTACTTTCCCCCCCTAAGGCATCACACAAACACCATGTCCAGACTAATCCCTTCATGGTACACTGCTGCGGGTGCTTAAGGAGGCTGCACTCAGGAAGGAGGCTTGGACTCGGATTCCCAGCACCAGGGGAGGTTGAGGCTAGCTGAATTTCGCCTTGAAATTCTCTGGGGCCTGATGCCAGAGGGGACTCTTGTCCTAGCCAGACAGAGCACGCAGTAGACCTTTCAGAAGTGTTCAGTGAAGGGTACCCTGCCAGGCTGTGTTGACCCCACCTGAGTTCGGTAGGGGGACCCAAGCCTACTTAGGTGCCAGGGATGGGATAGCATCCCACGTCAGGGAGGTTGCACAAAATACAGTAGGCAATGCTTTCTTTCCCTTTAACATTTTGCCAATACAACCTTGCAGCATAGACTATGTGCTTTCTGCCATTAGGGTGGTATCATCTGCATATCTGAAATTGTAGATATTTCTCCCAGCATCTTGATTCCAGCTTGTATTTCATCCACCTGGCATTTCACTTGATGTACTCTGCATGTAAATTAAACAAACAGGATCACAATATATAGTCTTGATGTACTCCTTTCCCAATTTTGTTGCCTGTCCAGTTCTAACTGTTGTTTCTTTTTTTGTTGCTGCTGTTTTTAATTTTTTAATTAAATTTTTAAATTTATTTTAATTGGAGGCTAATTACTTTACAATATTGTGGTGGTTTTGCCATATATTCACATGAATCAGCCATGAGTGTACATGTGTTCCCCATCCTGAACCTCCCTCCCACCTCCCTCCCCATCCCATCCCTCAGGGTCATCCCAGTGCACCAGCCCTGAGCACCCTGTCTCATGCATCAAACCTGGACTGGTGATCTGTTTCACATATGATAACATACATGTTTATGTTTCAATGCTATTCTCTCAAATCATCCCACCCTCGCCTTCTCCCACAGAGTCCAAAAGTCTGTTCTTTTCATCTGTGTCTCTTTTGGTGTCTCACATATAAGATCATCATTACCATCTTTCTAAATTCCATATATATGCATTAATATACTGTATTGGTGTTTTTCTTTCTGACTTACCTCGCTCTGTATGATAGACTCTTGTTTCATCCACCTCATTAGAACTGATTCAAATGCATTCTTTTTAATAGCTGAGTAATATTCCATTGTGTATATGTACCACCGCTTTCTTATCCAGCTTTCTTATCCATTCATCTGCCAGTGGACATCTCGGTTGCTTCCATGTCCTGGTTATTGTAAACAGTGCTGTGATGAACACTGGGGTAGACGTGTCTCTTTCAACTCTGGTTTCCTTGGTGTGTATGCCCAGCAGTGGGATTGCTGGGTCATCTGGCAATTTTATTTCCAGTTTTTTAAGGAATCTCCACACTGTTTTCTATGGTGGCTGTACTAGTTTGCATTCCTACCAACAGTGTAAGAGGGTTCCTTTTTCTCCACACCCTCTCCAGCATTTATTGTTTGTAGACTTTTTGATAGCAGCCATTCTGACCGGTGTGAGACGGTACCTCATTGTGGTTTTGATTTGCATTTCTCTGGTAATGAGTGGTGTTGAGCATCTTTTCATGTGTTTGTGAACCATGAATTGAGCTTCAGAAAAAAATATACAAAAAATTGTATATTTTTGAGATTAATTCTTTGTCCGTTGCTTCATTTGCTATTATTTTCTCCCATTCTGAAGGCTGTCTTTTCACCTTGGTTATAGTTTCCTTCGTTGTGCAAAAGCTTTTAAGTTTAGTTAGGTCCCATTTGTTTGTTTTTGCCTTTATTTCCATTACTCTGGGAGGTGGGTCATAGAGGATCCTGCGATGATTTACATCAGACAGTATTTTGCCTGTGTTTTCCTCTAGGAGGTTTATAATTTCTGGCCTTACGTTTAGATCTTTAATCCCTTTTGAGTTTATTTTTGTGTACAGTGTTAGAAAGTGTTCTAGTTTCATTCTTTTACAAGAGGATGACCAGTTTTCCCAGCACCGCTTGTTTCTTGACCTACATACATAAGTTTCTCTGGAGGCAGGTAAGGTGGTTTGGTATTCCCATCTCTTTAAGAATTTTCCACGTGTTTTTGTGACTGACACAATTAAAGGCTTTAATTATTTGAAAGTTTTTAATTTTACGAAAGTTTCAAATTTGATGATATAAAAATATATACCTTATTTTATATATGACATATATACCTCTATTTTGATATATGAGATATATACCTATATTTTCATATAAGGGATATATACTGATATTTTCACATAATACATATATACCTATATTGCCATATATGAAATATATACATCTAGCTTCATATATGAAATATGTATTGAATACTACTCTGCAAAATAGCAAAATGAAAATGAGAAATTTTTTTTGTGTGTGTGTTTATTACTTTTATTTACATGGCATTTCCTGCACAGAGGGCTTTACTGTCCACACATAGTAGGTGTTCAATAATTATTATTTCTTTTTTATTGGTTTTGCCATACAATGACATGAAATCACCATGGGTTTACATATGCTCCCCCTCCAGAACCCCCCTCCCTCCTCCCTCCCGATTCCCTCCCCCTGGGCAATCTCGGTGCACCAGCCTCGAGCATCAACCCTGGGCTGGCGATTGATTTCACATATGATAATTAACATATTTCAATGCCATTCTCCCATATCATTCCACCCTTGCCCTCATCCACAGAGTCCACGAGTCTGTTCTATATGTCTGCATTCCTTTTGCTGTCTCGCATGCAGGGTTCTCGCTGCCATCTTTCTAAATTCCATATATATGCGTTAGTATACTGTATTTTTGTTTTTCCTTCTGGCTTACTTCACTCTGGATAATAGGCTCCAGTTCCACCCACCTGAGTAGAACTGATTCAAATGAATTTTTTTTTAATGCTGAGTAATATTCCATTGTGTATATGTACCACAGCCTTCTTATCCATTCGTCAGTTGATGGGCATCTAGGTTGCTTCCATGTCCTGGCTATTGTAAACAATGCCGAGATGAACATTGGGGTACACGTGTCTCTTTCAATTCTGGTTTCCTTGGTATGTATGCCCAGCAGTGGGATTGCTGGGTCATATGGCAGTTCTATTTTCAGTTTTTTAAGGAATCTCCACACTGTTTTCCATAGTGGCTGTACTAGTTTGCATTCCCACCAACAGTGTAAGAGGGTTCCCTTTTCTCCACATCCTCTCCAGCATTTATTGCTTGTTGACTTTTGGATGGCAGCCATTCTGACTGGTGTAACGTGGTACCTCATTGTGGTTTTGATTTGCATTTCTCTGATAATGAGTGATGTTGAGCATCTTTTCTTTTTTCTTTTTTAAAGACAACTTTATTTTTTATTTTTTGCAGTTACTAGAAAATATTTTTCTTTTCTTTTTTTTTTTTTATTGTTTTTGCCATACATTGTCATGATATCACCATGGGTTTACATATGCTTCCCCTCCGGAACCTCCCTCCCTCCTCCCTCCCCCCCGGGAAATCTCGCTGCACCAGTCCCGAGCATCAATCCTGGGCTGGCGATTGATTAGACACATGACAATTAACATGCTTCAATGCCCTTCTCCCATATCATCCCACCCTTACCCTCATCCACAAAGTCCACGAGTCTATTCTATACATCTGCGTTCCTTTTGTTGTCTCGCATGTTGGGTTCTCGTTACCGTCTTTCTAAATTCCATATATATGCGTTATGTTGAGCATCTTTTCATGTGTTTGTTAGCCATTTTTATGTCGTCTTTGGAGAAATGTCTGTTAAGTTCTTTGGCCCACTTTTTGATTGGGTCTTTTATTTTTCTAGAATGGAGCTGCAGGAGTTGCTTGTATATTTTTGAGATTAATTGTTTGTCCGTTGCTTCATTGGCTATTATTTTCTCCCATTCTGAAGGCTGTCTTTTCACCTTGCTTATAGTTTCCTTTGTTGTGCAGAAGCATTTAATTTTAATTAGGTCCCATTTGTTTATTCGTGCTTTTAATTCTGATATTCTGGGAGGTGGGTCGTAGAGGATCCGGCTTTGGTTTATGTTGGAGAGTGTTTTGCCTATGTTATCCTCTAGGAGTTTTATAGTTTCTGGTCTTATACTTTGATCCATTTTGAGTTTATTTTTGTGTATGGTGTTAGAAAGTGTTCTAGTTTCATTCTTTTACAAGTGGCTGTCCAGTTTTCCCAGCACCACTTGTTAAAGAGATTGTCTTTTCTCCATTGTATATTCTTGCCTCCTTTGTCAAAGATAAGGTGTCCATAGATGCATGGATTTATCTCTGGGCTTTCTATTTTGTTCCATTGATCTATATTTCTGTCTTTGTGCCAGTACCATACTGTCTTAATGACTGTGGATTTGTAGTATAGCCTAAAGTCAGGTAGGTTGATTCCGCCAGTTCCATTCTTCTTTCTCAAGATTGCTTTGGCTATACGAGGTTTTTTGTATTTCCATACAAATTGTGAAATTATTTGTTCTAATTCTCTGGAAAAGACCTCTGGTAGCTTGATAGGAATTGCATTGAATCTATAGATTGCTTTGGGTAGTATACTCATTTTCACTATATTGATTCTTCCAATCCATGAACACGGCACATTTCTCCATCTATTTGTGTCCTCTTTGATTTCTTTCATCAGTGTTTTATAGTTTTCTATATACAAGTCTTTTGTTTCTTTAGGTAGAAATACTCCTAAGTATTTTATTCTTTTTGTTTCAATGGTGAATGGAATTGTTTCCTTAATTTCTCTTTCTGTTTTCTCATTGTTAGTGTATAGGAATGCCAGGGATTTCTGCATGTTGATTTTGTATCCTAAAACTTTACTATATTCACTGATATAAGGGATATATACTGATATTTTCACATAATACATATATACCTATATTGCCCTATATGAAATATATACATCTATCTTCATATATGAAATATGTATTGAATACTACTCAGCAAAATAGCAAAATGAAAATGGGAAATTTTTAAAAATAGAAGATTCCATCAAGATACTGATTTTGATGAGATTTTTAAAACTCATATTAAGTAGTTTTATGCTTTACAAAGAACTTATCAGTGAAGTTAAGGCAATTTTTCTGAATACAGGATTATATTTTTTAAATTTAAGATGCTTTGTCAATGTTCTCTGACAAAACATTTTATTTTCATTATTTTTGATGCATACATAGTGATTTTAGTTCACAGTGCTCTATAAATAGAAGTCATTTAGCAATCTTCTCGTTTAAGTCTTCTGTACCTATTAAGATGTAAGACAGTGTACTTGAGTTAGAAAGGTTATCTTAAGTCTCTAAAAACATTACTCAAACGGCACAGCAATGATTTTCATTATGGTCCCTGGACTGGTATTTGCAAATCTTCTAAATCAGAAGTTCTGGAACTGCCATCTGATAATTTGAGTTAATAAGCCCTCCAGGTGAGTCTGATGCACTGAAGCAAACTGAAGTTTGGGAACTATTGCCCTGGAAGTCCTGGCAAAACTTGTATTTTACCGAGCCCAAGTTGTACGAATGATGAGTTACAGTTAAATTTTCATATCATGAGTTACAGTAAAATTTTT
>ML661899.1:4021578-4106838 GCA_007570785.1 Antilocapra americana | reverse complement strand
ATGTTACTTTTGATGCCTACACATTGATTTCAGTTCACAATGCCATATAAGTGAAAGTCACTTAGCAATCTCCTCGGAGAAGCCAATGGCAGCCACTCCAATACTCTCGCCTGGAAAACCCCCCGGACAGAGGAGCCTGGTGGGCTGCAGTCCATGGGGTCGCTACGAGTCAGACGCAGCTGAGCGACTTCCCTTTCACTTTTCACTTTCCCGCACTGGAGAAGGCAACGGCAGCCCACTGCAGTGTTCTTGCTGGAGAGTCCCGGGACGGGGAGCCTGCGGGCTGCCGGCTGTGGGGTCGCGCAGGGTCGGACCGACTGAGCGACTGAGCAGCAGCAGCGGTCCTCTGGTTTCAGATTAAGACTTTCCTTTGCATTAAGACGTAAGGCAGTGTACTCGATTTAGAAGAGTTACTTTAAGTCTTTAAAAGCAGTACTCAAAAGGCACAATGATTTTCATTCTGGCCCCTGGACTGGTATTTGCAAATCTACTAAATCAGAAGCTCTGGAACTGCCGTCTGACACTTTGGGTTCACAAGCCCTCCAGGTGACTCTGAGGCACCGGAGCACACTGAAGCTTGAGAACTGTTGCCCTAGAAACCCAGGCAAAACTCACATTTTACCAAGTCCAAGTTGTAAGACTTAGTATCATTAGAAATTACAGTACATTTTTGATTCTTTTGGTTAAAGAACAACAAATGTGCTCATTCTACAAATGTAAATACCTATATTTCATACATAAAGTATAGACAATTCTATTTTCATATGTGAAATATGCAGTATTTTCATATATGAAATATATGAAAATTCCATTTTCACATGTGAAATATGCACCTATATTTTCTATATGAAATATAGAAAGCTCAACTTTCATACTGAAATACATATTTTCATATGTGAAATATAGAAAATTCTATTTTCATAAATGAAATATGTACCTATATGTTCATATATAAAATACAGAAAATTCTACTTTCATATATGAAATATGCACCTATATGTTCATACATGAAATACAGAAATATAGACCTGGGTTTGATCTCTGGGTCAGGAAGTTCTCTTGGAGAAGAGAATGTCTACCCCCTCCAGTATTTTTGCCTGGAGAATTCATTGGACAGAGGAGCCTGGCGGACTATACTTGCTCCTTGTGAGGAAAGCTATGACCAAGCTAGACAGCGTTTTAAACAGCAGGGACATCACTTTGCGGACAAAGGTCTTTGTAGGCAAAGCTAACAGCCAAGACAGAGAAGCAAGCTAATTATGGAAGCACACATGAATGGAGGCAGGAAGTGGGGTACATGTACAGGATGCAACATACCTTAACTGTACAAAGTAGGATATGATGCAAAGTCTAACCACAGGAAAGGACGTAGACACGGCCATGCCAGATACCAGTATCCCATGATATCACTTCTAGGTGTAATCTAAAAATGGATACAAATGAACGTCTTTCAAAAAGAGACAAATCAAAGACTTCGAAGGGAAACTTCCAGTCACTAAGTATGTAAGATGTGGGGCAGGGAGAAATGAGCTGCTGCAGACTAATGTATGCACATAACCACTTCTAAAGTAAGACTCCAGGACCCGCTGTGTTAACACGAGGAATCTTACACAACACTAATGTAATCACCTATATGGAAAAAGAGCCCCCCCAAAACACACATTCATCTGTGTGGAAGTGAACCAGTTGCCACACGTTGAGAAGGAAAAAAAAAAAACCCCAAAACAAAAAAACAACAAAATTTTAATTCACCTATATACTCTAGTTCAAATAATAGATTAAAAAGAGAAAAAATGGGGGGGAAATGCTAACTCTATTCCCTCCAGGCAATAGCGACCTGGACTGGAGTCACATCCCTGGAGCCAGACTGGCTCAAGGCTGGAGAGTCCTGGAGCCGAGGGAGGTGGGAGCGTGTGGCGGGCAGCGTGCCTCCAGTGGACCTGGAGTATCTCTTCCTCTCTGCGGAGCCCCCAACCTCCAGATGCAGGGAGGAGAAATTAAGAGCTTGGAGTTAACATATACACATTAGTACGTGTGGATAGCTGATCCAGAAGTAACTACCGAAAAGCAGAGGGAAGTTTATTGAAGACATTGTAATCACCTAAATGCGAAAAAGGACCTGAAAGAGAATAAACATCTATGTATAATTGAATCGAGTTCCTGTACACCTGAAACAAAAACATCAGAAGTCAACTATATTCCGACATAAAATTACAAGGAAATTAAGGAAAAAAAAAAGAGGAAAGATTGTAGTTTGGAGAAGTGCTGCCGCCTTGTGGTCATTTTCTGTAACAACACCATGCAGAGCTGTGCTACCGGGTATTTAATATTCATAAGGATTCCAGGGGCTGTAAGCAAAAAACACCTGCCCCTGAGAAATGTCCTAAAAGTGGTCATTGAAAAAGAATTCAAAGGAGGACGGCATTCAAGAACTCAACTTCAAGAGCTAATTCACACCCTTCAAAAAAATAATCACGTGAAAAGATGGAAGCCTCGCTAAATAAAAGAGAGATGCAAATCTAAGCTGCAACGAGGTATCACATCACACAGGGAGGAATGGCCCTTGTCAAACACTCTACAATCAACAAGTGCTGGAGGGGGTGTGGAGACAAAGGGAACCCTTCTCCACTGATGCTTGGGATGTAAGTTGGTGACAGCCACTATGAGGGACACTCTGAAGGTTTCTTCAGCCATGAAGATGAGA
This sequence comes from Antilocapra americana, assembly GCA_007570785.1. Lineage (NCBI taxonomy): Eukaryota > Metazoa > Chordata > Mammalia > Artiodactyla > Antilocapridae > Antilocapra > Antilocapra americana. The sequence goes on along the minus strand of ML661899.1, from coordinate 4,104,134 downwards.
ATAAGGTTAGAATACTTCCTGACACCATACTCAAAAATTAGTTCCAAATGGTATATCTAAGTATAAAGATGGATACTATGAAATTCTTGAGAAAAATATAAACAGGACATGATTTGACATACATTACAGCAAATTCTTTGTGGATCCATATCTTAGGATAATGAACAATAAGCTACAAACTAAAAAAGGAACTGATTAGCTTTAAAAGCACTTGAATACAAAAGAAAATAAAAAATAAAACATGAACACAAGGGATTCATCTCCAAAATATACAAACACTCCCTGCCACTCAGTGTCAAAAAATGTACACACCACTAGAAAAAAATGGGATGAAGTTTGAATTGAAAACGGAGTGTTCAAATGACAGGATAAGAACAGAATAAACAACAAAAGATGCTGACTCTATTCCATTCCGGCCATAGTGATCTGGGCTGCTGCCACATCCCTGAAGCCTGGGCAGGCTTGTTTCCCAAGGATGGACGGTCACGGGGCTCATGGAGCTGAGAAAGGTGTGCCAGCCAATGAGCCCTGCCCCATGGCCCTGGTGAGCCTGCTCCCCTCTGCACGGGCCCACAACCTCCAGATCCAGGAGGGTCCCCCTGCAGTGAAACTACGCCTACTGCAGCCAAAGGATGTGGAGCCTCTGGGCTGGAGGAGCTCTGAAAAGCCCTGTGGGCTCCATGTCTCCAGGTGTTGGGGTTCCACCTCCAGCCTCCTTCCTTAGGGTCGTCCCACCTATGGATGAAAACACCCTCCCCAGAGTGGTGTTGCAGGAACTGGGATTTGGCCAGGGAACAGGGGTAAGGAAGGAAGAAGGAATGGGACACAAGCTTTAAGTGCTTAATTGTCAATCTCAAGGCTCTGGTTCCCCCAGTAATCAGAGTTGGGCATAAAGACATGCTGCCACCTTGTGGTCATTTCCCATAACAACAACTTTCAACCATTACTCATGGGCACTTAATATTCACATGAATATTAAGTGAGTAAAAAAGAGCTGTGAGCAAAAAATACCTGCCCTCAAGAAATGTCCTAGGGGAGGTCACCAGAAAAATATTCAAAACAGGGAAGATGTTTTGAATATTTATTCAAGAAGCCAGCTTGAATAAGTAAGTTTACCTCAACACTGTTTAAAAAAAAAAACACACATGAAAAGATGTCAGCATCACTAAACAAGAGAGAAATGCAAATCAAAACTTCAATGAGGAATCACCTCACACTGATCAGAATTGCCAGAGACAGAAACTCTACAAACAATAAATGCTGGAGAGAGTGTAGAGCACAGGGAACCCTCCTACACTGATGCTGGGAACGGAAATTGGGAAAAGCCACTGTGGAGGACACCAGGCAGGTTCCTTAGCATGAAAATGAGAATGCAATTAGACTACTCCCTAATACCACACACAAAACTAAGCTGCAAATAGATTAAAGATCTAAATAAAAGGACAGATATTATGAAACTACTGAAGAAAAAATCAGAACACACCTTGACATAAAATGTAGCATTTGTGATCCATCTCTCAGAATCATGAAAAATAAAACAAAAATAAACAAATGGGACCTACCTAATGTTAAAAATTGCACAGCAAAGGAAATCACAAGAAAAGAGACAATCCTCAGAATGGAAAAAAAAATTCTTGCAAACAAAGATACCCACAAGGAGTTTATCTCCAACACATACAAACAACTTGTACAGTGCAACATCAAAAAATAAACTATCCAACAAAAAATCAACCAAAGGTCTAAATACACATTTCTCCAAAGAAGGCGTAGAGATGGCTATAAAGCAAGTAAAAAGATTCTCAGCCTCACGAGTTCTTAGAGAAAAGTAAATCAAATATACAATGATCAGTGTATCACCTCACACTGATCCAAATGGCCATATCAAAAATCCTACAACAGTAAATTTGGCAGAGGCTGTGGAGAGAAGGGAACCCTCTCCTACACTGTTGGTGGGAATGTAAATTAGTACAACCACTAGGGAGAGCATCATGGTTCTTAGAAAACTAAGCTTAGAAGTACCAAGTGATCCAGCAATACCATACCTAGGTGTAGATCCAGAGGAAACCAAAATTTAAAAAGACACCTGCACCCCAAAGATCACAGCAGCACTAAGTACAGTAGCGAAGACAGAGCAACTTGAGAGTGTGGACAGATGAATGGATACAGATGATGGGGTACACAGACACAATGCAGTGTAACTCAGAAATGAAGAAGGGTGAAACAATGACATTTCCAGTTACAGGGAGAAAACCAGGGGTGATCAGACTAAGTGATGTGAGGCAGGGAAAGACAAGTATCATAGGGTATCACTTCTGGCGGAATCTAGACATGGATACAAATGAACTTTATTACAAAAGAGAAACAGGTTCACAGACTAAGAAAATAAATTGTTTACCAAAAAAGAAATGTGGTTGGGGGCAGGGAGTAATTAGCTGGTTCAGATCAATATGTACACATTAAAACAGGTGCTGTTGTTGTTTAGTCACTCAACTGTGACTCTACAACTCCATGGACTGTAGCCTGCCAGGTTCCTCTGTTATGGGATTTTCCAGGCAAGAATACTGGAGTCAGTTGCCATTTCCTTCTCCAGGGGCTCTTCCCCACCCAGGGATCAAATCCGTGTCTCCTGAAAGTGTCCTGCATCGTAGGCAGATCCCTTACCACCGAGCCAACAGGGAAGCCGTAAAACAGGGTGTGCAGGGCTCTAAAAGCTCCATAGGGCTTTAAATGACCCCTGCCCTCAAGGAATGTCCTGGGGTAAGTCACCGCAAAAGAATTCCAAACTGGGTCACGTTTCTAGAAGCCAGTTTCAAGATGTAAACTGTACTCACAATGTGTAAAATAATAAAAACACATGGGAAGATACTCCTCATCAATAGTTATCAAATCAATGCCAATCAAAACTTCAATAAAGTATCACCTTACACTAGTCACAATGGCCATCATTGAGAAGACTACAAATAAATAAATACTGTAGAGAACGTACGGAAAAAGGAATCCTCCTACCATCTTGGTGGGAATGTAAACAGTGAAGCTACTATGAAAAACAGCAGGGAGGTTCCTTGAAACACTAAGCATAGAGCTATCATATGATCCTGCAATCTCACTCCTGGACTTAGGTTCAGAAATCTTCATTCAAAATGTCACGTGCACCTTGATATTCAGGGCAGCACTGTTTACAATAGCCAAGACACAGAATCCACCAAAGTGTCCACTGAAAGAAATATGAAGACTATGTGGTACATCTATACACTGGAGTACTACCCAGTCATAAAGCAAAATGAAACGATGATATTGGCAGTGGCATGGATGAGCCAAGAAATTACAGCTCTTTGTGAGGTAAGTCAGAGAGAGACAACTATGTGCTACGTGCAGGTGGCATACATAAATTCATACCAGTGAACTAGTGCACCGAACAGACTCACAGCCCGAGAAAACCAAATTCCAGTGATCAGAAGAAAGTTAGAAGGGAGTTTGGGATGAAAATATAGACACTAATTATATATTTACCTAGCTGATAATTAGCAGTTTGGGATGAAAACACACTAATATATAGCAAGCTGATAATATAGTAAGTTTTCTGAATAGAACAAGAAACTGTACTGAAAAAATTGTAATAACATAAATGAGGGGGAAATAAGTGAAAGAACAGATATATGTCTATGTATAACTGAATCAAGTTCATGTACATCCAAAACAAACAGAAACATTGGAAAGCAACTCTACTCCAATATAAAATAATAAATTACCTGAGCTTGGTGGAGGGGAAACCAGTCAGTGGTGACCCTATAAATTGGATACGGGATATGTTATGGCATTAATATGACACCGCCAAAGGCTTTCACCCAGCAGAACACAGAGCAGCAACCCACTCAAAGGTGCCTGATCTCTTATGAATGTGACAAGATGAAGAGAAAGGACCACAGGTTAATCAGGGCAACACCCGCAACTGAGATGTTGAGCATCTCAGGGGGCACGAGACACGCTGCAGGTAAAGAGCAGACATGTGGTCTCCGTGTTCACAGGGCCCTGACCCCCGTGGATGGGGTGAGACCCATGCATTCCCCAGACCCTGCACTGGGGTCCCACGACCCTTGGTTAGGACACCGGGTCTCTGCTGTTTGGGGCCCTACGGTGGAAGCAAGTGGGTTCCTGTAACCTCCTGGGACAGTAGAAAGAGATAGGGTTGGTCTCCTCTCCCCACACTTGTCCCAGAGAAGTCCTCCTCTTTTCCCTTTGGGTTTGTGTTATATTAACTGTTTTTACAGCTGCAAATAATGTTGAACACACTACCTTGATTCCAGCAGGCTTAGTTCTTTCTTGTTTCACTGAGGTGGTGAGAAAACACGCCAGACGCAGGGCTGGAGATGAGGGGCAGGTCTGCTCTCTGCTGAGGAGGGATGGTCGACTGGAAGGAGCTCACAGCAGCAACCTCACCTGCCGCCCACTGGCTTTTTTGCCTGATCTGTGTGCTCTGCAATCAACTCACCAGGTGAACCTGCCTCTCTTCCCGCCATGCTCGAGCTGGTGAATTGGAATGATTAAGAGGTAGACACCTGGGGAGTCTCCAGGAGCCCCAGGGAGGGTGAACCTCGCGGGGGTAAAGAGGCAGACAGGCACAGGCCAGTGTAAAGCGAACACCGTAAAGCGTTAATTCCTAAACACAAGAGAAGCGCTCATGCATTTTTCCCTTTCTCTTAACTTTGTTTGTGGTCTCCTTGTACACATGATCCTGACCCGTGCAGATGGGGTGAGACTCACACAGTCCCCTGACCCCACACCTGGGGTCACAGCCCCTCGGTCAGGACACCATGGCTGTGGTCAGCCGGCCCCCAATGTATGAACAAGCCAGGTCCCTGGGACCTCTGGGGACCCTGGAAAGAAGTGTAGGGTCCGTCTCCTCTCCCCTCAATTGTCCCTGAGAAGTCAGGCCCCTCCTGTTTTCACTGTGGTTCTGTGTGATTTTTGCTGCTTTGAAAGCTCATGCTAGCGGTGAACCCACTACCTCGGTTCTGGCAGGCTCTGTCTGTCTTGTCCCACTGAGGTGCTGAGAAGACAGGAGAGCTGGGCTGCAAGACGAGGGGCAGCTCTGTTCTCTTCGGAGGAGAGAGTCGACTAGAAGGAGACCACAGCAGCAACCTCACCTGCTGCCCATTGACGTTTTGCCCGATCCGTGTGCCCTGGAACCAATTCACCAGGTGAACCTGCCTCCCTACTCAGTCCGAATGTGCTGGAAATTGGAATGATTACCAGGGAGCCCACCTGAGGGTCTCCAGGAGCCCCAGGGTGAACCTGGCAGGGGAAAGACTAGGAGCCCTATTGCTGCACTGACCCCTGAGGGGGCCTTGGAACCCCACTCAGAGCAGAGCACAGTTATCCAGGGAAGCCCACTTCAGCCCCAGAGCCCAGACATCTGAACACTGACGTTCAGATGCAGGCATGGAGTTTTCCAGGACAGAGGCCAGGCCAAGTCTCTGCCCAGGTCTCCATGTCACAGTGCACACGGAATAGTCGGGTCTGAACATTCTCATCGCAGAAAGCACATGGTCTCCTCTAAACATCATCAGTGTAGACAGGACTTGCAGAGGTCTAAACCTACCATGTAGACAGAACTCGGTCAGGTTCAAACTTGGTCTCCCAGTAGGCACAGGTCACACACATGCAGGGTCTCTCATCGTTGGACAGGGGGCTCACCCTCGTGTGGGAACTCAGATGTACGTTTTTTTGAAGAAATCATCTCTGGGCTCCACTCTTCACCCACATCTGGAAACTGAAAGGATCTGTGTCATTATACATTTCAACCAGCAAAACAACAATATCAGCAATTTCTCTGGTCACATGGTGGTCGGGATCCAGGGGAGACCCAGGGGCTTCTCAGAGTGCAGCCCAGTGTCCTGTGAAGACAGACAGGAAGCAGCCTGATTCCAGCATCCCAGGCTTCCAGTAGAAAGTGACTACACTGGAAGTTTTCTGGAAAATACTTCCTTTATCAGTATAAAAATATATTGTTGAAATTTCAAGCATACTAGTTAATACTTGCAAACCTAAAACATTCTTAAAAGCTTGGCACCCTCAGCTTTGAGGTTTCCATTGTTGCCTTTGTTTCAGATTTTCTAAGTAGAAGCAAGCCATCATTCGAAACTACTTTCATTTAACTATGTTATTTGTTATATTATGAGTGAAGGGTCACACTTTGCCAACAATTACTGATTTAAGGAGCACATGAGCTGCAGGAACTTTTTCTTCTAACAGTTTCATTTTTCTCCACAGAGAAAACAGAAAACATAGGCCCCCTGATTTTTTGCTTCTCTGTTCAAAGTGAGCTAGGATGCAATTGATATTCATATCAACAGGTAACATTTTTGAGGGTTGAAATGTCATACCAAGGAAATAGGGCCTGGAGAAGAGGGAACGCTCCTTTTCTGTTAGAGGGAAAGCACATCCTAAAAAATAAAGCTAAAATTCAAATAGGATTTATTTATGACAGTATGTGATTACATAGTGTATGAACCAAGGTTCTACATATAGCAGACAATATGTGAAGACAAATTTGATATCCCAGATGTGAGAGTAAAGGTTACCTGTCAGATATGTAGCTGATATCCACAAATTCTTTTAGAATATTGCATGTATCTTTTCAAATTATAGCTTTGTCTGGATGTCTGGCTAGGAGTGGGAATGCTGGATCATATGGTGCCTGCAGCCGTGACATTAAAAGACGCTTGCTCCTTGGAAGGAAAGCTATGACCAACGTAGACAACGTAATAAAAAGCAGAGACACTACTTTGCTGACAAAGGTCCATGTAGTCAAGGCTATGGTTTTTCCAGTAGTTAGGTATGGATGTGAGAGTTGGACTGTGAAGAAAGCTGAGCACTGAAGAAACGATGTTTTTCATCTGTGATGTTGGAGAAGACTCTTGAGAGTCCCTTGGACAGCAAGGAGATCCAACCAGTTCATCCTAACGGAAATTGGAAGGACTGAAGCTGAAACTCTAATGCTTTGGCCACCTAATGGGAAGAACTGACTCGTTCAAAAAGACCCTGATGCTGGGAAAGATTGAGAGCAGGAGGAGAAGGAGACGACAGAGGATGAGATTGTTGGATGGCATCACCAACCCAGTGGACATGAGTTTGAGAAAGCTCTAGGAGTTGGTGATGGACTGGGAAGGTGGTGTGCTGCAGTCCATGGGGTCACAAAGAGTTGGAAACAACTGAGCAACTGAACTGAACAGAACTGATCCTATAATTAGATTCATTGGCTACAGTTGACTGATAAATTCTTTGTAAAGAAAAAATTAAGAGGAAAACTACTTTATGTGATTTTTAAAAATTCTCATCAAAATTAGTTTCCTAATGGAATCTTCTATTTTTAAAAATCTCCCACTTTTATTTCACTATTTTGCTGAGTAATATTCTACATATATTTCATATATGGCCATATAGTATGTCATATGAAAATATTGGTATATCTTTTATGACAATATATGTACATATCTCATATATGAAAATAGAGGTATTTTCATATCATAAATTTTAGAACTTTAATAAATTAAACATTTTCAAACAACTAAAGCCTTTCATTGCATGACTCACAACAAACTGGAAAATTCTTAAAGGGATGGTAATGGTAGACTGCCTTACCTGCCTCTTGAGAAACCTGGATGCAAGTTAAGAAGCAACAGTTAGAATGGGACATGGAACAATGGACTGGTTCCAACTGGGAAAGGAGTATGTCGAGGCTATATGTTGTTGCCCTGCTTATTTAACTTATGTGCAGTGTTGTTGTTGTTCAGTTGCCCAGTCTTGTCTCTTTGTGACCCTGTGGACTGCAGCGCACCAGGCCTCCCTGTCCCTCACCATCTCCCGGAGTTTGCCCAAGTTCATGTTCACCACATCAGTGATGCCAGCCAGCCATCTCATTCTTTGACACCCTTTTCTCTTTCTACTCTCAATCTTTCCCAGCATCAGGGACTTTTCCATTGAGTTGTCTGTTTGTATCAGATAATCAAAATCCTGGAGCTTCAACTTCAGCATCAGTCCTTCCAGTAACTATTCAGGCTTGATCTCCTTGCTGTCCAAGGGACTTTCAAGAGTCTTCTCCAACACCACAGTTTGAAGGCATCAATTCTTTGGCATTTTTGTCTTCTTTACAGTCCAGCTGTTACAACCATACGTGGTCAATGGGAAGACCAGAGCTTTGACTATGTGGACCTTTGTTGGCAGAATTAATGTCTCTGCTTTTCAACACACTGTCTAGGTTTGTAATTGCTTTCCTACCAAAACAACTGTCTTCTGATTTCATGGCTGCAGTCACTGACTGCAGTGATTTTGGAGCCCAAGAAGGGGAAATCTGTCACTACTTCCACATTTTCCCTTCTATTTGCCACACAGTAATGGGGCTGGAAGCCATGATCTTAGTTGTTTTTTTTTAATATTTAGTCTTAAGCTGGCTCATTCACTCTCCTTCTTCACGCTCATCAAGAAGCTCTTTAGTTCTTCTTCACATTCTGCCATTAGAGTGGTATCATTCACATATCCGAGGCTGTTCATGTTTCCCCCACCTATCTTGATTCCAGCTTGTAACTCATCCACCCCAGCATTTCTCATGATGTGCTTGGAGTACAGGTTAAGCAAACAGGGTTACAGCAGACAGCCCTGTTGTACTACTTTCTCGATCTTGAACCAATCAGTTGTTCCATACAGGGTTCTAACTGTTGCTTCTTGACCTGCACACAGGTTTCCCAGGAGACAGATAAGATGGTCTTGTATTCCCATCTCTTTAAGAATTTTCCACAGTTTGTCATGATCCGCATAGTCAAAGGCTTTAGTGTTGTCAATGAAACAGAGATAGATGTTTTCCTGAAATTCCCTTGCTTTCTCTATAATCAAGCGAATGTTGGCAATTTGATCTCTAGTTTCTCTTTCATTTCTAAACTCAGCTTGGACGCCTGGAAGTTCTTGGTTCGCATAATGCTGAAGCCTAGCATGCAAGATTTTAAGCATGACCTTACTAGCATGGGAGATGAGTGCAATTGTCATATGGTTAGCACATTCTTTGGTACTACCCTTCTTGGGAACTGGAATGAGGATTGACCTTTTCCAGTCTTGTGGCTGCTGCTGGGTTTCCAAATTTGCTGACATAATGAATGCAAAAATCTTGATGGCATCATCCTTTAGGGATTTGAATAATTCTGCTGAAATTTCTTTGCATCCGCTAGCATTATTAACAGCAGTGCTTCTTAGGGCCCACTTGGCTTCACACTCCCAAATTTCTGGCTCTGGGTGACTAACCACATCATCATAGTAATGCAGTTCATTAAAATCTTTTTTATACAGTTCTTCCATGTGCTGTTTCCATCTCTTCTTGATCTCTTCATTGTCTACTAGGTCTCTACCATTTTTATCCTTCATTGTGCCCATTTTTAGGTGGAATGCTCCCTTCATGTTTCCAGTTTTCCTGAAGAGATCTCTGTCTTCCCCCTTCTGTTGTTTTCTTCCAGTTTTATGCACTGTCCATTGAAGAAGGCCTTATCATCTCTCCTAGCTGTTCTTTAGAGCTCTGTGTTTAATTAGATGTACGTTCCCCTCTCTCCCTTGCTTTTTGATTCTCTTTATTCTTCCACTATTTGTAAATCCTCATCAGATAACCACTTTTCCTTCCTGCTTTTCTTTTTCTTTGGGATGGTTTTGGTTGCCATCTCCTGTACAATATTACAGACCTCTGTCCATAGTTTTTCAGGCACACTCTTAACTAGATCTAGTCCCTTGAATCTATTCATTACTTCTACTGTGAATCCATATGGCATTTAAGTCATACCTGGCTGGCCTAGTGTTTTTCCAGGTTTTCTTTAGTTTAAGCCTGAATTTTGCTGTGAGAATCTGATGATATGAGCCACAGTCAGCTCCAGGTCTTGTTTTTGCTGACTGTCTACAGTTCCTCTATCTTCAGCTATAAAGAATGTAATCAATTTGATTTCAGTAATGACCATTTGGTGAGTTCCATGTGTAAAGTCAGTCCTTGTGTTGTTGAAAAAGGGTCAACAACTTGAAGAATGTCCTTCATGGATCATTGCCCTGTGGCAAAGGGGCTTGCATAACTCAATGAAGCTATGAGCCATGCCGTGCAAAGCCACCCAAGATGGGTGGGTCATAACAGAGAGTTCTGACAAAACATGAGCCACTGGAGGAGGGAATGGAAAACCACCCTAGTAAACTTGCCTTGAGAATCTCATGAACTATATAAAAAGCCATATGCAGAATACATCATGCTAAATGCCTGGCTGGATGAATCACATGCTGGAATCAAGACTGCTGGGAGAAATATTAACAACCTCAGATATGCAGATGATACCACCCTAATGGCAGAAAATTAAGAAGAACTAAAGAGCCTCTTGATGAGGGTGGAAGAGGAGGGTGAAAAAACTGACTTCAAACTCAACTTAAAATCATGGCATCCAGTCCTATCACATTATGGCAAATAGATGGGGGAAAATGCAAACAGTGGCAGATTTTCTTTTCTTGGGCTCCAAAATCACTGCACTTCAAATTTCATGGTGACTGGAGCATGAAATTAAAAGATGTATGCTCTTTTGAAGAAAAGCTGTGACAAACCTAGACAACATATTAAAAAGCAGAGACATCACTTTGCTGAAAAAGGTCTATATAATCAAAGCTATGGTTTTTCCAGTAGTCATGAATGGATGTGAGAGTTGGACCATAAGCAAGGCTGAGCACTGCAGAAATGATGCTTTTGAACTGTGGTACTAGAGAAGACTCTTGAGAGTTCCTTGGACAGCAAGGAGATCAAACCAGTCAATCCTAAAGGAAATCAACCCTGAGTATTCATTGGAAGGACTGAACCCGAAGTTGAAGCTCCAATACTTTGGCCACCTAATGCGAAGAACTGACTCATTTGAAAAGACCTTGATGCTGGGAAAGCTTGAGGGCAGGAGAAGGGGACGGCAGAGGATGAGATGGTTGGAGGGCATCACTGACTCAATGGACGTGAGTTTGAGCAAACTCCAGGAGAGGGTGAAGGACAGAGAATACTGGACTGCTGCAGTCCATGGGGTCACAAAGAGTTGGACATGACTTAGCCACTGAACAACAGCAACAAAGAATTAAAAAGGTTCATAAAATGAAACCCTTTCATAAAATGAAGAAGTTTCTGAAAATTTAAAACTTCATGAAATTAAAAACTACTTCATCAAATTAAAAACTTCCTCACAATACTGAAATTATAAAATTATTTATAAAATTAAAAATTTCTACTCCATGAGACATCTTATTCAGAAAACCAAAAGATGAACCACAGATTGGAAGAACTCATTTCCAAAACACATATCGAATAAAGGATCTGTACTCAAATTAGACTAAACAGCCCCAGTTACATTTGGTAAAGACTGAAAAAAACACTTAACCAAAGAATATATACAGATATGTGCATATTTCTTTATCAAGATACAATTTTTATTTCTCTGTGTAGATTTTAACATCTCTGGGTAGATAGATATTTATATCTCTTGGTAGATAAATAAATAAATATATATATATATATGTAGATAGATATTCCATAAAATTAAAACTTCCATAAAAATAACTTTCATAAACTGAATAACTGGCATAAATTGAATAACTTTCATACAATTAATAACATTCATATTACTCACTTCAGTTCACTCAGTCGTGTCCAACTCTTCATGACCCCATGGACTGTAGCACATCAGACATCCCTGTTAACCAACTCCCAGAGTTTACTCAAACTCACGTCCATCGAGTCGGTGATGCCATCCAAGCATCTCATCCTCTGTTGTCCCCTTCTCCTCCTGCCTTCAATCTTTCCCAGCATCAGGGTCTTTTCTAATGAGTCAGCTCTCCGCATCAGGTAGCCAAAGTATTGGAGCGTCAACTTCAGCATCAGTCCTTTCAGTGAATATTCAGGACTGATTTCCTTTAGGATAAACTGGTTGGATCTCCTTGAAGTCCAAGGGACTCTTAAGAGTTTTCTCCAACCTCACAGTTCAAAAGCATCAATTCTTCAGTGCTCAGCTTTCTTTATAGTCCAACTCTCACATCCATACCTGACTACTGGGAAAACCAAAGCTTCGACTAGACAGACATTTGTTGGCAAAGTAATGTCTCTGCTTTTTAATACGCTCTCTAGGTTGGTCATAGCTTTACTTCCAAGAAGCAAGCGTCTTTTAATTTCATGACTGCAGTCACCATCTGCAGTGATTTTGGAGACCAAAAAATAAAGTCTCTCACTGTTTCCATTGTTTCCCCATGTATTTGCCATGAAGTGATGGGACTGGATGCCATGATCTTGGTTTTCATATTACTCACTTCCATACAATTACTCACTCTCATACGACTAAAAACTTCCCCAGAAAATTAAGAACGTCCTCAGAAAAATAAAACTTATAAAATTATGTATAAAATTAAAAACTTTCACTCTATGAAACATCTTGTTCAGAAACTCAAATAATGAACCACAAACTGAAACAGACTATTTCCAAAACATATCAAATAAAGGATCTATACTCAAATTGTACCAGACAGCTCCATTAAAATTTGATAAGGATTGGAACACAAACCTGGGGAAAAAAGGTAAATAGATAATAAATAAGGAAGGAAGAAGGACTAGGGTAGGGTAGAGACAGCCCCTTGAGACAGCTAACCCTAGGATCTGGTGTTCCCTCACCTGGTCAATGTCCTGAGAAAACCATCACCCAAACAGGGGTACACATGTACCCCTACCTTCATTGCACCACCACCTACAATAGATTAAATCTTAAAGAAATGTGGTACATGATTCAGTGGGCCGTTACTCAGACATGAAAACCACCACTGAAATTATAAAATCATGCCACTGGTCACCACAGGTTGAACCCTGGAGGGTCAAACACTAACTGGAGTCAGCAACAGAGGAAGAAAACAGCAGATGATGTCCCTTCTAGGGGAAGTTAAACAAAGAGATACACTGGAAGTAGTTTACAACACCAAAGGAGACTCAGAGCTTCAAACACAAAGAAAGAATCCAGAAAGAAAAGGAAAAGGGTAGGGATGAATTAGGAGGTCGGTACTAATGTGTGCACAGAAATCTGTATCTGTGATAGATAATCCACTAGGATTGTCTCCTTCCTTCCTTCCACCTATGCACTGAAATCTGTATCTATGTTAGCTAATCCACAAGGATTATCTCCTGCCTGCCTGCCTGCCTTCCTTTTTGCTTTTCCATTTACATACACACTTATCTCTCACATATAAATAAATACCTGTCACCGTAATAGATAATCCACAAGGAATATCTCCTTCCTTTGTTCCTTGCACATACAAAAAAATTTGTATCTCTAATAGTTATTCCACAGGGACCCGATGTTCACCAGAGAGAATTTTACTCCACCTTGTTCAATAACCTCTATGGCAAAAGAATCAATAAAAAGTACAAATATGCTGTATGATTATGTCATAACTGAATCAGTCCATTGTACACATTGCAATGAAAGGAGGAAAGGAGGAATAAGTTTTTCTCTTTCCCTTTCCTGAGAACAAAGAAGATAAAGAGAACAGTGAGCAGGCCTGCCTGAACATTCCTAGTTTTGTTTTTTTTTTAATTTAACTGCTCCTAATTCTGCAGGTCTGTAACTAAAGTTTGCTTTTCTCCTCCCTAACTCTGCAGGAGCTACAATTCACATTTTTTTCTTTTGACTCTATGTTAAATATATCTCCTGTCTGCTTACAACACCCTTCCCCTTGTAGTTATACATCAGAAAGTAGGCCACAGAGTCACTGAACTGCCAGACACGATTACTGAGGTACTGAAGCCAGCCTGTGACTGTCTTTGAAACCGTTAAATGAAAACATCTCCTGCCATTTTAATAAACAGGAAATTTCACCGCCATCAGTGATTTCTGGCCTCCAAATGTGAATGAGGGCTTCCCAAACTGCGATCCAGGGGGTGTTGCCACCCCCTCCCATGGTGATTGCTGAGGAGCTAGGGGAATGCAAGAAGCAAGGTGAACAAGGAAACAGCATCCAGATAGCTGAGGTGCGTGTGAAAGGAATGAATTCAGTGAGGCCAGAGGCTTGCATCTTCCCTTACATAGAATGTTAAATTCCTTAACTTGATACCTGATCTTTGATGTGCAGACTGCCTGCTGTCCTTTGCTGCAAACTTGTATGTAGCCTGACTCACCCTCTGCCTCCTTGGAGCAGTTTTCTCAGAGCTACTGAGATGCTGTCTCCAGAGCCTGGGGTCCTAAACATTCGCACCAAATAAAATAACGCTCTACTTTCAGCTTGTGACTATATTTGTTAGTCGACAAAACAATGCACAAGGAAGAAATCAAGATCCTGTCACCTTTGTCCCTCATCTTATATAAGCCCCTAGACTCCTCATGGAGCAGGGGCACAGTCCTTGAGGCATGAGACTACTGTGTTCTGCTCTCAGCTGGCTAAGAATTAAAGCCACCTTTCTATTTCCTCCAAACTCTGTCTCCGTATTTTTCATCTGGCTTCAGTGGACAGAGAGGCCAAGCTTTTGTCTAGCAACACACTGAGGACTAGCACAAAACTGCAAATCGACCAGACTTCAACGTAGCATTGGCATGGGATTAAAGAAAAGGAAAGAAAAGTAATGTTGAGTTTACTCCCGCTGATCTGTTGGACTCAGAATGCTATTTGATCCCAGGAACATGATTAGGCTTGAATTTCAGGGCTGGGCAAGGGTGGGGTCTAGACAGCCAGACAGGATGCCCTTCACTGAGATCTGTTTCAATCCTGTACTGTCTGGTTTTCTCTGGCTGGGACCAGAATCCCTAGTGCAACCCACTGATGGTGGCATGACCCTCTGGCCTTGAGAACCAGGGTAAAGTCACCAAGTGTCCAGGGCCCTGGTGCTGGGGTCCCCAGTTGAAGCCTCCTTCCTGAGAGTGCAGCCTCCTAGGCACCTCAGCTGGGAGCCATGCCCCACGTAGGCTGGAGGCCTCCAGCATGAGCCTGGAGGGGAGGAATGAAGCTATCAGGGGAAGAAACAGTGAGACACAAGGCCTTGGGTGTTTGCTCAGTCACATTCCACTCAAATTTATGGCCCAGGAAGTCGACTTTCCCTAAGGCTCTGGTTGCAGGTGGAACCAGAGTTGGGCAGGATGAAGTGCTGCCACCATGTGGACATTTCCTGTAACTACAACTTGCCCACCCGTGATTACTGTTAATGATTACTGCCTCCTGGGGTGGGTATTGCAGAAACCAATCCGGAACAAAATTGACTTTCAAGAAGCAGCTTGCAACAGGTTAATTTTCCTCACACCCTTTAGGAAAAGAAAACAAACAAACAAACAAAAACCCATATGGCCACAGGAGAAGATGCTCTACATCCCCAAATATTACCCGAGGAATGCCAATCAAAACGACAACAAGAAATCAAATCGCACCTGTCAGAATGGCCATCCTCACGAGTCGACAAATAATAAATGTGGGAAGAGCTGGGAGATGAAGGAACCTCCCTGCACGGGAGGACACGGGAATGGACACTGGGAGGTCACTGGGAATGGACATTGGCAACAACCGCTGGAAAGGACAGCTTCCCCATGCCAGTAAAAAAAAAAACAAAAAACACAAAAAAAACAAAAAAAAACCTTTCCAGAAAACTAAGCCTAGGATATTGATTTCCCATATGTGAACCTAAATCCTGAGAGAATCATCATTCAAAAAGACAAATGCACCCCTATGTTCGCTGCAGTGCTACTTCCAAGAGCCAAGACAGATTCAAAAAAACATCATTGACAGATTAAATTTTAAAGAATTGTGGTACATATATACAATGGGCTATCACTCAGATATAAAATAATTGCCACTGAAATTATGAAACTATACCACTGGTCACCAGGATGGACCTTGGAGGATCATACACCAGGTGGATTCACCAGCAGAGGAAGAAAGCAGCAGATGATGTCCCTGCTAGGCAAAGTAAAAAAAAAAAAAAGAGAGAGAGAGATACAG
Organism: Antilocapra americana; assembly: GCA_007570785.1. Lineage (NCBI taxonomy): Eukaryota > Metazoa > Chordata > Mammalia > Artiodactyla > Antilocapridae > Antilocapra > Antilocapra americana. The sequence goes on along the minus strand of ML661899.1, from coordinate 4,088,135 downwards.
TGAAAGTAATTTACAACACAGAAGGAGACTCAGATTCATACAAACAAAGAACTGCAGGGGAAAAAAAGGAAAGGGCTAGGGATGAATTAGGAGGTCGGTACTGATGCATACATAGAAACCTGTATCTGTATTAGCTAATCCACAAGGATTACCTCCTTCCTTGCTTTCTTCCTTTTTTGCTCATATACAGAGAAACATTTATCTCTAACATATACATAGAAATCTGTGGCTGTAGTAGATAATCCATAAGGACTATCTCCTTCTTTTTTTCCTTGCACATGTACAAAAAATCTGCATTTCTAATGAAGAGTCCACAGGGACCTGATATTCAGCACAGAGAAGTTTAAGAACTTTGTTTAATAAAGTTTACGGCAAAATTTTTTAAAAAAAAATATAACTATGCTATATGTATCTGTCACAAGTAAATCAGTCTGTTGCTCACTGAGTGAGTGACAGTTGCTTAGTCATGCCTGACTCTGCAACCCCATGGACTGTAGCCTGCTAGGCTCCTCTGTCCATGGAATTATCCAGGCAAGATTACTGGAGTGGGTTGCCATTTCCTTTTCCAGGGGATCTTCCCAATCCAGGGATCCTGCATTGCTGGAGAGTCTTTACCATCTGAGCCACCAGGGAAGCCTACTATTAAGAGACATTCTAAGTATAAAGACAGGTCAACTTAAAAAGTATCAGCAGATACATGCTTGACTTTATCTTATAATCTATAGACTATTAGAATATGTAATGAATCCATACACTTTTCCAAAGGAATGCCCAAGACAGAAGTAGCAATAAAGTTATAAATGACAGTCATCAATCAGATGAAATAATTTAGATGAAGCTTTTCTCTCTCGAACAGATGGGGCCTGGGCAAGTGGTCAGGAAGGAAATACAATGTGCTTTTAACTTTGTATGAAAAATAATGTATAGTACCAAGTTGCTGAACATAGTTTTGTTTTTGCCAGATAAATCCTTTACTTCAAATTACTGTCCAAATGCTTTATTAAAACTCTGCTTCTGGCCTTTGTTTTGGAATCTGTTACTTTTGTTACCATCTCCTGATCGCTGTCCCCTGAAGCCTCTACTTCTTTCCTGCTGTCCCCTGACACCTCGGTTGCCCTTGCACTGTCGCCTGAAGCCTCGATTGCCTTCCACTGTCCTTGGAAGTTGCAATATCCTTCCCGTGGGCCTTCTAGCTCTGGTTGCTCCATGGCCACAGAAAGCTGCCAGCGCCGTGAATCGTGCCACTTCTCCTGTACTTCTGTTACTGATGCAGTAGGGCTATCAAAGCAAACACGCTGCTTCCCTCTGAGAAAGACCATTCCCTTCACTTTGGAATCAACATCCTCACCCAGCTGCTCTGTAAGTTCTTTCCAAGCACAACTAACGTCTGGCATTTCAGTTGAGCACCGCAAGGTCATGGTCACAGAATCCACTTCGGAGTTGATCCAGGAGCGCTGGTCTACCGACGTGGCACCGGAAATGTGGGCCTCGGCTGCTGCCAGGGCTTCCACAGCTCCCTTCTCCTCAATCGGCTTCTCGGCTGACTGCTTGAAGTGACCAATCGCAGTGGGAGGCACAGAGTCCAAGAGCCTGATGGCATCTTTGCTAGAAGCTTTTATTATCTCTGCTGCAGAAGGAACACCTATTCATTTAAATTTAATTCCCGCTTTTTGCTCCACTGGGGCTAACTGGTATTCTTCTTTGCGCTGGTAAAAGCAGATGCAAACCCCAGTCTTCTCAGCTCTACCTGTTGGCCCATAATGATGAATGTAGGATTCCACACCCTCTAATGGAGAACTTTGAACAACCAGATCAACCTCGGGGATGTCTAATCCACATGCAGCAACACTGGTTGCAACCAAAACTCCAAAATCACCATTTCTAAAACCTTTCAGGGTGATTTCCCTTTGCTTCTGTGGAATGTCTCTGTGTAATGACTGGGCATCCTGTCTTACAGCCACATTCTGTGACAACTCCTGGGCATATTTCTTTGTTTCACAAAATATGATAGTGCGCCCTTGAAAACCACTGTACACTCAATCACATCTCCAGTGACTGCGTCCTTTGAGTCCAGTGGCACTTGATAGCCAGATGCTCTACAGTTATTGCTGTTTTCTGTGTCTTTTTACCAGGGAGGTCCACTTGTTCACATGTAGATTTCATGTATTTCTTAGCAACATTATACACCCAATAGGGACAAGTTGCAGAAAAAAGCAGTGTTTGGGGATTGTCTTCTGTATGCCACACATAAAATCTCTTCCACTTGATCAGCAAAGCCCATATTCAACATCTGGTCAACTTCATCCAGGACAACATGCTTAAGTTTGGTGAGATCTAGCTTGCCATTCTGCAGGTGGCCGTTGATACGACCTGGAGTCCCAGCCAGGATATTGATCCCATTCCGCATGAATTCAATTTGTCCTCCATAGGGAGTTCCACCATAAAAAAAAGCTACTGCCAGCTTTTTTGTCATGTCACTGAAGTCTCTGCTTACTTGACTTGCCGACTCCCTTGTGGGGCAAGAACCAGTACCCGAGGGACACGGCCTCTCTTCCGGTCTTGCAGTTCTCCAAGAAGTTTCTCAACCAAAGGGATAGCAAAGGAGAACGTCTTCCCAGTTCCTGTCCGCGCCTGTGCAATCAAATCCTTCCCACTATAGATATGGTGAAATGTCTTTGTATAGGAAATAGGAAGGTCAACCCACAGGCTTTGAGAAGTTTAATAGTTTCTTCAGACATGGGGAAATTAGAGAAAGCTCCTTCTTTTTGCTCCACAGTCATTTCCTGCTCTAACTCACTGTTTTCTTCACTGGCAGCTTCCTTGGAGTTGGATTCAGGTCCAGAGTCAGGGAATCCATTCTTGAGGTTGGGGCTTTTCTCTCAAATTTCTCCATTTCTTTCTTTTTCTTCTTCATCTTTTTGGGCTCAGGTGCACCCAATTCTTCCTCAGAAGGCTCTTCATTTTTTATAGCTCTTTTGGTTTTAGGAGAAACAACTGTCTTTTCACAGGGCTCCTTTGATTTTTTCGAACTTTTGGTTTTAGGAGAAACAATGTCATCTTGAGATGGCTCCTCTTTCCTTTTTGACTTTTTAGATTTAGGAGAATTCACATCAACCTCAGAAGGCTCTGCTTTCTTTTTAACCTTTTTAGCTTTGGGAGAAATCATTTCTTCCTTTTCTCCTGCTTCCTCTTCAGTCTTACTAGATTTTGGCTTCTCTTTTTTATCTTTCTTCTCATTTTGCTTTCGCGGCATCTCCACTTTTGCCTCGGCTGCGCCTGACCCCAAATCCGCATCACTAAGAAGTTTCCCTGACATCACTCACAGGCTGTGTAGGCCGACCAGGCTCAGTTGCTCACTGAGGACAAGCACAGAGCTGAAGATTGACTAGCCTTCAACACAGCACTGAGACAGAAGAAAAGGAAAGAAGTGTGATGGTAGTCTATGCCCTCCAACCTCTGTGACTTGCGCTGCTAACCCATCCCTGGGCCCTGAGGAGACTCTGTCCCAGGGCTGTACTGGGGTGGGGCCGACACAGCCAGGCAGGGTGCCCTGCATTGAGACTGCTCTTAAGCCTGTACTGTCTGGTTTTCTCTGGCTGGGGCAAGAATCCCTAGTGTCCCCCAACGATGGTGGCTGACCCTCTGGCCTCGAGGATACAGGGTAAAGGCACCAAGGATCCAGGGCCCTGGCACTGGGGTCCCCAGCCAAAGCCTCCTTCCTGAGAGTGCAGCCTCCTAGGCACCTCAGCAGGGAGTGGTGCCCCAGGTAGGCATGAGCCTGGAGGGGAAGGGTGAAGTTTTAGGGGGAAGAAGTAGTGAGACTCAAGCGCTTGGGTGTTTTCTCGGGCACAGTCCACGCTAACTCACAGTCCAGGCAGTCGCCTTTCCCTAAGGCTCTGGGTGCAGGTGGAGCCAGTTGGGCATCAAGAAGTGCCGCCCCCTTGTGGACATTACCTGGAACTACACTTGCCCACCAGTGCTGACTGGCACTTCCAATTCAAAAGGCCTGTAGCGCAGTTAGTGACAGCTGCCCTCAGAAAAGATCCTGCAGCAAGTACTGCAGAAACAAACACCAAACACACCTAAATTCAAGAAGCCGATTTCAAAGGTCAATTTTCCTCACACCTTTTAAGGAAAGAAAAAAAGAAAAGAGGAAAAAGAACCCAAACAGCCACAGGACAAGATGCTCAGCATCCCAAATTACTACAGGAGTGATGGTGATCAAAATGACAGCAAGAAATCAAATCCCATTTCACAGAATGGCCATCCTAACAGTCTGCAAACAGTACATGCAGAGGAGAGCCAGGAGATGATGGAAACGCCCTTCATGTTCCCTGGGAACAGACATTGGCAAGTCTCTTGAAGGGACAGCCTGCACAGGACAGAACAAACAGGTCAAGAGAACTAAACCTAGGATTCTAATACCCACACCTGGGCCTGCATTACGAAGAAATCATCATTCAAAATGACACATGAATCTCAACCTTCACGGCAGTGGTTACCTGCAGCTGCCAAGACACAGACCCAAGAAAAGGTCCTCTGGAAAATTAAATCACAAGGAATGCTGTCCATCTATACAAGGGGCTATTATTCAGACTTCAAATATAGCCAATAATATTATGAAATTATGCCAGTGGTCCCCGCAAGCATGGACCTTGGAGGAAAATACACTAAGTGAAGTCAGCCACAGAGGAAGACAACAGCAGGCGATGTCCCGGAGGGCAAAACTGGAAAAAGGGATACAGAGGAATGATTTGCATCATAAAATGAGACAGATTCGAACACAAATAATCCCCCTCAAAAAGAAAGTTCCAGGGATGAACTAGGAGGTTGTTACTACCCTATACACAGAAATCTGTATCTGTAATAGGTTGTACATGAGGATTATCTCCTTCCATCCTTGCACATATGTGCTGCAATGTGTATCTCTAACACTGCTGTTGTTGGGTCACTAAGTTGTGTCAGAAAATTTGCAAACCCCATGGACGGTAGCCCACCATGTTCCTCTGCCCATGGCATTACCCAGGTAAGTATACTGGAATGGGTTGCCATTTCCTTCTCCAGGATTTCTAATATACCCATGGAAATATGTATTGGTATTAGCTAAGCAACAAGGATTATTTTCCACCTTCCATCCTTCCTTCTGTGCACGTATCTAGAGAAATATTTATCTCTAACATATACAAAGAAATCTGTAGCTGTAATAGGACACCCACAAGGACTATCTCCTTCCTTCGTTTCTTGCACATGTGCAAGGAAACTGTACCTCTAATAAATGTTCCACAGGGATCTGATGCTCAGCACAGAGTACTTTACTTGACCTTGTCCAATAAACTGTATGGCAAAATAATCAATAAAAAGTACTAAAGCCCATAATATATGTGTCATAGCTGAATCAGTCCATTGTACACGGTGGACAAAGACGAAACTGCAGATAGACTGGACTTCAACATAGCATCGGCATGAAATAAAGGAAAGAAAAGTAATGTCTATTTATTTCCTCCAATCTGTTTGACTTAGGATGCTATCGGAATCTTGGTAGCTGAGGAGGCTTAAACCAAGGATGGATGGGTGTGGTGTCGAGGTAGCTGAGCAGGTTTGCCCTGGCTAGGACCAGAATCCTTAGTGAACTGAAATCCTGATGGCCCGACCCTCTGACTTGGAAGAACACAGGAAACTGCCCAGATCTCAGGTTTCCTAGTGCTGGGGTCCCCAGTTCAAGACGCCTTCTTGAGAGTGCAGCCTCCTAGGCACCCCAGCAGGGAGCGCTGCCTCAGGTAGGCATGAGGCTAGAGGGAGGGGTGAAGCTTCAGTGGGGAAGAGGTGGTGAGATAGAACGGCTTGGGTGTTTGCTCAGGCACATTCCGCTCTAATTCACAGTCCTCGACTTTCCTTAAGGCTCTGGTTGCAAGTGAAACGAGTTGAGCATGAAAAGTGCTGCCACCTTGTGGACATTTCCTGTAAGAACAACTTGCCCACCAGTGCTGACTGGCATCTGCAATTAAGAAGGCCTATGGGGCTGTTCCGAGAAGGCAATGGCACCCCACTCCAGGACTCTTGCCTGGAAAATCCTATTGATGAAGGAGCCTGGTAGGCTGCAGTCCATGGTGTCGCTGAGAGTCGGACACGACTGAGCAACTTCACTTTCACTTTTCACTGGAGAAGGAAATGGCAACCCACTCCAGTGTTCTTGCCTGGAGAATCCCAGGGACGGGGGAGCCTGGTGGGCTGCCATCTGTGGGGTCGCACAGAGTCGGATATGACTGAAGCGACTTAGCAGCAGCGTGGGGCTGTTAAAGGACAGCTGCCTTCAGAAAGGTCCTGCGGCTGGTATTAGAGATAAATTCCAAACACAATCGACTTTCAAGAAGCCAATTTCAAAGGTCAATTTTCCTCATACCTTTTAAGGAAAGAAAAGAAGAACCCAAACACCCACAGGACAAGATGCTCAGCATCCTGACTCATTACAAAAGTGATACTGATCAAAATGGCAACAAGAAATCAAATCTCATCTGACAGAACGCCCATCCTAACTGTCTGCAAACAGTACATGGAGGAGAGAGCCGAGAGATGATGGAATCCCCCTTGGTGTTCCCCGCGAACAGACACTGGCAACAGCCCTTTGAAGGGACAGCCTGCACAGGCCAGAACAAAACAGTCAAGAGAACTAAAGCTAGTTAGACCTGGGCCTGCATTACGAAAAACCGTCATTCAAAATTACACATGCATCCCAAACTTCACTGCAGTGGTATCTCCAACTGCTAAGACACAGACCCAAGAAAAAGTCCACTGACAGATAAAATCTTATAGAAATATGGTATATATATATACAAGGGGCTATTACTCAGACTTCAAATATCACCACTGAAATTATGAAATTATGCCAGTGGTCCCCACAAGCATGGAACCTTGGAGGAAAATATACTAAGTGAAGTCAGCAACAGAGGAAGACAATAGCAGATGATGTCCCTGGAGGGCAAAACTGTAAAAAAAGAGATACAGAGGAAGTAATTTATAACATAAAAAGATATTCAGATCAAACACAAAGAATTGTTTAAAAAAAATGAAAAGAAGGTGCCAGGTATGTATTAGGAGGTTACTACTACCTTATACACAGAAATCTGTATCTGTAATAGATAATCCACAAGGACTTGATTTTCAGCACAGGAATTCTATTCAACCTTGTTCAATAACCTCTATGGCAAAAGAATGGATAAAAAGAACAGACATGCTGTATATATGTCTTAACTGAATCAGCGGACTGTACACTGAGAATCACAAAAATGCAAATTGACTATAGTTCAACATAGCATTGGAATGAGATTAAAGAAGAGAAAAAGAAAAGTAATGCCTATTATATCCCCTCTGATCTCGCTGACTTGCACTGCTACCCCATCCCTGGAGCCTGGGTAGACTAGAGTCCCAGGCTGCACTGGGGTGTGGTCGAGACAGCCGGGCAGGGTCCCGTTCATAGAGACTCCTCTTAAACCTGTCCTGTCTGCTTTTTTCTGGCTGGGACAAGCATCTCTATTGCACCCAAAGATGGTGGCATAGTCCGCTGGCCTCGAGGACACAGGGTAAAGCCACCAAGTATCCAGGGCCCTGGCGCTGGGGTCCCCAGCTGAAGCCTCCTTCCTGAGAGTGCAGCCTCCTAGGCACCTCAGCAGGGAGCATGAATCTTGAGGGGAGAGGTAAAGCTTTAGTGGGAAGAAGTAGTGAGACTCAAGCACTTGGGTGTTTGCTCAGACACATGCCACTCTAACTCACTGGGCCAAGAAGCCAACCTTCCCTAAGGCTCTGGTCGCAGATGGACCCAGAGCTGGGCATGAAGAAGTGCTGCCCCCTTGTGGACATTTCCTATAACTACAACCCAATCTTTCATGCTTACTGGCACCTCCAGTTCACAAGGTCTGTGGGGCTGTTAATGACAGCTGTCCTCAGGAAATGTCCTGGGATTGTTATTGAAGAAATAAAATCCAAACACAATGAACTTTCAAGATGCCAATTGCAACAGGTAAATTTTCCTCACATCCTTTATGGAAAAGGAAAAAAAAATCCCCAAATGGCCACAGGACAAGATGCTCAACATCCCCAATTATTGCAGGAGGAATGCCAATCTAAAAGATAACAAGAAATCAATCCTCACCTGTCAGAATGGTCATCCTCACAAGTCTACAAGCAATAAATTCAGGAGAGAGCCAGGCGGAGAGGAAACCCGCTACACAGTCAGTGTGAATGGACACTGGAAACAGCCCCTAGAAAGGACAGTCTCCTCAGGCCAGAAACTAAGTTTCAAAAGAGCTCAGGCCATGGTCTGACATACCCACTCCTGGGCCTGTATCCTGAGAAAACCATCAGTGAAAAAGACACAGGCACCCCATCATTCACTCCAGCACTGCTTCCCAGAGCCAAGATACAGAACCAGCGAGATGTCACCTGATAGATTAAAGGTTGAAGAAGATGTGCACATACACACAATGGACTATTACTCAGTCATGAAAAATGGCCACTGAGATTGTGCCACTGAGTGTCACAAGGATCGACCTTGGAGGATCACAGACTAAGCAAAATCAGTCAGACGGAGAAAGACAACAGCATATGATGTCCCTTGTAGGCAAAATACAAAGAGATACAACAGAACAAATTTACAACACAAAAAGTGACTGGGAATTCAACACAACCAGAAGTTTCCAAGAAAAAGTAAAAGAGCAAGGATGAATTAGGATGTCAGGGCTAAGATACACACAGAAATCTCTTATCTGTAATAGATAATCCAGAAGGATTATCTCTTTTCTCCCTTTCAAATATACACAGAAATATATATCTCTCTAGATACTCAGGAAGGACCTGGTGGTCAGCACAGGGTATTTTACTTGACTTTCTGCGATAACCTCCATGGCAGTGGAATCCAAAAGAGAACAGATATGCTGTAGGTATATGCCATAAGTGAATCAGGTGGCTGTAATCTGAAGACAAGCGCAAAACTGCAAATTGCCTATACTCCAAGGTACCATAGGCATGAGACTAAAAAAAAGGAACAGAAAAGCACTGCCTAGTTTATTCCCCATGAGCTCCCTGAGTTGGGCTGCGGCCCCATTCCCAGAGCCTGAGCAGCCTTCAGTCTCAATCTGGACTGGGCTGGAGTCGAGGCAGCTGGGTTGAGACAATCAAAATTTTAATAGAGACACATAACCTGCTATTTCGGCCCCACTAGGTAAGTCAAGCCTCGGGAAAGAAAGTAGAGATGATCATTCCAAGTGAATTGAGGGAGACAAGGAAACGCAAGTATCATATGATATCACTTCTAGGTGATATCTAAAGAGGGATACAAATGAGCTTATTGCCTGGAGACACAGGCTCCCAGACTTAGAAAAGAAACTTCTAGTCACCAGATACAAAGATGTGGGGCAGGGAGAAATGAGCTGCTTCAGACTAAGATATGCACACGAGTGCTGATATGATAAAGGAAGTGACAGGGACCCACTGTGAGGCACGAGGAAACTTCCTCCACACTCTGTATTAACCTATGAGGGAAAAACCCCAACAAGTCATATATACATCTATGCAAGAGCCAAACAATTGGTGGTAGAAGGAAAGGAAAAAGTGAAGCACCCCACAAGGTTGTAATTCACTGCACTGTGCTTGTGCTGGGTCGCTCAGTTGTGTCTGACTCGGTGCCGCCATGGACTGTAGCCTGCCAGCCTCCTCTGTCCATGGGAGTCGCCAGGCAAGAACACTGGAGTGGGTTGCCATGCTCTCCTTCAGGGAGTATTTCCAAACCACAGTTAAAACAATGGGATGAAAACAGAAAAAATGAAAAGGACATTCTGACTCTATTCCCCTCAGGAAATACTGAGCTGGGCTGGTGTCACATCCCTGGAGCCTGGCTGGTTTGTGTCCGCAGGCTGGAGTGTCCTGGGGCTGAGGGAGCTGGGAGCATGTAGCAGGCAGTGTGCCTCCAAAATGGAGCTAGAGTGCCTGTTGCCTCTGGAGAGCCCCCAACCTCCAGATACAGGCAAGATAAGTTAAGAGACTGGAATTAACATATACATATAGAGTTCAGTCACTCAGCCGTGTCCGACTCTTTGCGACCCCATGAACCACAGCACGTCAGGCCTCCCTGTCCATCAGCAACTCCCAGAGTCCACCCAAACCCATGTCCATTGAGTCAGTGATGCCATCTGGCCATCTCATCCTCTGTCGTCCCCTTCTCTTCTCGCCCCCAGTCCTTCCCAGCATCAGAGTCTTTTCCAATGAGTCAACTCTTCACATGAGGTGGCCAAAGTACTGGAGTTTCAGCTTCAACATCAGTCCTTTCAATGAACACCCAGGACTGATTTCCTTTAGGATGGACAGGTTGGATCTCCTTGCAGTCCAAGGGACTCTCTAGAGTCTTCGCCAGCACCACAGTTCAAAAGCATCAATTCTTCAGCACTCAGCTTTCTTTATAGTCCAACTCTCATATCCATACATGACCACTGGAAAAACCATAGCCTTGACTAGATGGACCTTTGTTGGCAAACTAATGTCTCTGCTTTTTAATATGCTGTCTAGGTTGGTTATAACTTTCCTTCTAAGGAGTAAGCGTCTTTTAATTTCATGGCTGTGGTCACCATCTGCAGTGATTTTGGAGCCCCCCAAAATAAAGTCTGACATTGTTTCCACTGTTTCCCCATCCATTTCCCATGAAGTGATGGGACCGGATGCCATGATCTTAGTTTTCTGAATGTTGAATTTTAAGCCAACTTTTTCACTCTCCTCTCTCACTTTCATCAAGAAGCCTTTTAGTTCCTCTTCACTTTCTGCCATAAGGGTGGTATCATCTGCATATCTGAGGTTATTGATATTTTTCCTGGCAATCTTGATTCTAGCTTGTGCTTCATCCAGCCCAGCATTTCTCATGATGTACTCTGCATATAAGTTAAATAAGCAGGGTGACAATATACAGCCTTGATGTACTCCTTTTCCCATTTGGAACCAGTCTGTTGTTCCATGTCCTGTTCTAACTGTTGCTTCCTGACCTGCATACAGGTGTCTCAAGAGGCAGGTCAACTGGTCTGGTATGCCCATCTCTTTCTGAATTTTCCACAGTTGATTGTGATCCACACAGTCAAAGGCTTTAGCATAGTCAATAAAGCAGAAATAGATGTTTCTCTGGAACTCTCTTGCTTTTTTGATGATCCAGCAGATGTTGGCAATTTGATCTCTGGTTCCTCTGCTTTTCTAAAACCAGCTTGAATATCTGGAAGTTCATGGTTCACGTACTGTTGAAGCCTCATGTGGAGAATTTTGAGCATTACTTTGCTAGTGTGTGAGATGAGTGCAATTATGCAGTAGTTCGAACATTCTTTGGCATTGCCTTTCTTTGGGATTGGAATGAAAACTGCCCTTTTCCAGTCCTGTGGCCACTGCTGAGTTTTCCAAATTTGCTGGCATATTGAGTGCAGCACTTTCACAGCATCATCTTTCAGGATTTGAAATAGTTCAACTGGAATGTCATCACCTCCACTAGCTTTGTTCACAGTGATGCTTCCTAAGGCCCACTTGACTTGGCATTCCAGGATGTCTGGCTCTGGGTGAGTGATCGCACCATTGTGGTTGTCTGGATCATGATGATCTTTTTTGTATAGCACTTCTGTGTATTCTTGCCACATCTTCTTAACTTCTTCTGCTTCTGTTAGGTCCATACCATTTCTGTCCTTTATTGTGCTCATCTTTGCATGAAATGTTCCCTTGGTATCTCTAATTTTCTTGAAGAGATTTTTAGTCTTTCCCAGTCTATTGTTTTCCTCCATTTCTTTGCACTGATCACTGAGGAAAGCGCTCTTCTCTCTCCTTACTATTCTTTGGGACTCTGCATTCAGATGGGTATATCCTTACTTTTCTTCTTTGCCTTTCACTTCTCTTCTTTTCTCAGCTATTTGTAAGGCCTCCTCAGGCAACTATTTCGCCTTTTTGCATTTCTTTTTCTTGGCAATGATCTGATCACTGCCTCCTGTACAGTGTCACAAACCTCCATCCATAGTTCTTCAGGCACTCTGTCTATGAGATCTAAACCCTTGAATCCATTTCTCAGGTCCACTATATAATCATAAGGGATTTGATTTAGGTCATACCTACATGGTCTAGTGGTTTTTCCCTACTTTCTTCAATTTAAGTCTGAATATAGCAATAAGGAGTTCATGATCTGAGCCACAATCAGCTCCTGGTTTTGTTTTTTCTGACTGTACAGAGCTTCTCCATCTTTGGCTGCACAGAATATAATCAATCTGATTTTGGTATTGACCATCTGGTGATGTCCATGTGTAGAGTGTTCTCTCATGGAAGAGGGTGTTTGCTATGACCAGGGTGTTCTCTTGGCAAAACTCTGTTAGCTTTTAACCTGTTTCGTTTTGTACCCCAAGCCGAAACTTGCCTGTTACTCCAGGTATCTGCTGCCTTCCTACTTTTTCATTCCAGTCCTCTATAATGAAAAGGACATCTTTTTGGAGTGTTAGTTATAGAAGGTCTTGTAGGTCTTCATAGAAATGTTCAACTTCAGCTTCTTCAGCATTACTGGTTGGGGCATAGACTTGGATTACTGTGATATTGCATGATTTGCCTTGGAAACAAACGGAGATCATTCTGACTTTTTTGAGACCAGGAATAAATATTTGAAATAGGAAAAAATATTTTTCAAGGAAGATACCCAGAAGGGATTCATCTCCAAAACATACCAAGAGCTTGTGCAACTTAATGTCAAAAATACATACAACCAAGAACAAAATGGGGCAAAGACTGAAATGGTTATTTATCTCAGGAAGTCCTACAGACTGCACTTAGGCACATGAAACTATTCTCAGCATCACTAATTATTAGAAAACCACAAATCAAAGTCCAATGAGCTAAGCACTCACATTGGTCAGAATGATCATCCTAAAACATCTTAAAGAATAAATTCTAGGACTTCCTTGGTGGTGTAGTATGAAGAATATGCCTGCCAATGCAGGAGACATGGATTGGAACCATGGTTTCAGAAGATGTCACGTAAGTGGGGCCACCAAGCCCATATGTGCCACAGCTACTGAAGCCGGTGCTCTAGAGCCCATGTTCTGCAACCAGAAGCCACCACAGTGAAACTGGAGAGTAGCCCCCACTCACTGCAGATGGAGAGAGCTGGATTACTGCACCCAAGGAATAATGATTAAATAAAATTGCTTAGAAAAAAAGAAATCCTGGAGAGGGCGTAGAGACAAGGAAGCCCTCCTGCACTGTTGATCACAATGTACATAGGTTCATTCAGTGGGGAGACCGGTATGGAGGTTCATTTGAAAAATAACACACAAGTACTTTAGGACCCAGCAATCCCACACCTGGGTATAAGTCCAGAGAAAATAAAAACTGTAAAAGACACCCCTGTAATCTTGGCACACAAGTTGCAACAGCCAAGTCTGGGAAGCAAGCTAATTGCAGAAATTTCAGATGAATGGATACATGATGAGGTACATATACACAATGGAATATTTCTTAACCATAAAGAAGTAGGAAATAATACCCAGTCCAGTCACAGAAAAGGAAGTTGAGACGATTATTAGAAGTGAAGTAAGGGGGACAGGGACTCACAAGCATCATATTATATCCCTTCTAGGTGTAATCTAAACCGGATGAAAACCCACTTCTTTCTTAAAGAGACACAGCCTCACAGACTTAGGAAAGAAACAACTGCTCTCCAACATAGAAGGCTATGGGTGAGGGAGAAATGAGCTGCTTCAGACTAATATATGCACACTACTATTTATAAAGTCATCAGGACCTCCTGTGTAACTCAAGTAAACATATGGAACACTGTGTGATTACCTACATGAAACGTTACCCTCTCCCCCAAATAATGTATATACATCTATGTAGAAGTGAATCAAGTTATCCTGGATTGAAAAGGAAGAAAAAAAATAATGACCCACATGACTGTAATTCACCTGTATACTCCAGTTCAAATTATAGGTTAAAAACATGAAAAGAAAAATAAAAAGAAACACTGACTCTGTTCCCCTCAGGTCATAGTGACCTAGGCTGTGGTCACATCCCCAGAGCCTGACTGGCTTGGGTCCCGAGGCTGGAGCATCCCAGGCCGAGGGAGCTCCGAGCACGTGGCAGGCAGTGTGCCTCCACGAGGGACCTGGAGTGCCTTTGCTCTCTGCAGCGCCTCCAGATACAGGTGCGAGAATTAAGAGTTTAGAATTAACATATGCACATTAATATATATCAAAGAGATGATCCAAAAGGAACTACTGAAAAGCAGAGGGAAGCTTATTGAACACACTGTAATTACTTATGTGCAAAAAAGAGCCTAAAAGAGGATATATAGCCGTCTATACGGATGTGAGAGCTGGACTGTGAAGAAGGCTGAGGGCCGAAGAACTGGTGCTTTTGAACCGTGGTGTTGGAGAAGACGCTTGAGAGTCCCTTGGACTGCAGGGAGATCTAACCAGTCCATCCTAAAAGAGATCAGTCCTGGGTGTTCATTGGAAGGACTGATGTTGAAGCTGAAACTCCAATACTTTGGCCACCTCATGCGAACAGTTGACTCATTAGAAAAGACCCTGATGCTGGGAAGGACTGGGGGTAGGAGGAGAAGGGGATGACAGAGGATGAGATGGCTGGATGGCATCACCGACTCGATAGACATGAGTTTGGGTAAACTCTGGGAATTGGTGATGGACAGGGAGGCCTGGTGTGCTGCAATTCATGGGGTCGCAAAGAGTCTGACACGACTGAGCGACTGAACTGAAACGTCTATATATAACTAAATTGAATTTCTGTACACTGGAAACAAATACCACATCAGAAGTCAACTCTATTCCAATACAAAACAGCAAGGAAATTACAATTAAAAAACCCAAGCAACCAACCAAAAACCAAACCCCACAAACCGTGTGGCATAAAGAAGTGCTGCCACCTTGTGGCCATTGACTGAAATTACATGATGAAGAATTGTGCCGCCAGCACGTAACATTCACAAAGATTCCTTTTACACTGTTGGTGGGAATGCAAACTAGTACAGCCACTATGGAGAACAGTGTGGAGATTCCTTAAACAACTGGAAATAGAACTGCCATACGACCCAGCAATCCACCTGCTGGGCGTACACACCAAGGCAACCAGAATTGGAAGAGAAACGTGTACCCCAGTGTTCATCGCAGCACTGTTTACAATAGCCAGGACATGGAAGCAACCTAGATGTCCATCGGCAGACGAATGGATAAGAAAGTTGTGGTACATATACACAATGGAATATTACTCAGCTATTTAAAAGAATACATTTAAATCAGTTCTAATGAGGTGGATAAACTGGAGCCTATTATACAGAGTGAAGTAAGTCAGGAAGAAAAACACCAATACAGTATATTAAGGCATATATATGGAATTTAGAAAGATGGTAACGATGACCCTATATGCAAGACAGCAAAAGAGACACAGATGTAAAGAACAGACTTTTGGACTCTGTGGGAGAAGGCGAGGGTGGGATGATTTGAGAGAATAGTACTGAAACATGTATGTGTGAAATACATGTGAAATACATATGTGAAATAGATCTCCAGTTCAGGTTTGGTGCATGAGACAGGGTGCTCAGGGCTGGTGCACTGGTATGACCCTGAGGGATGGGATGAGGAGGGAGGTGGGAGGGGGTTCAGGAAGGAGAACTCATGTACACTCATGGCTGATTCATGTGAATGTATGGCAAAACCCACTACAATATTGTAAAGTAATTAGCCTCCAATTAAAATAAATTAATTTTTTAAAAAAGAAAAAACACACTTGAGGGATGTCATAGGAGTGGTCATTGAAAAAGAATTCAAACAAAGGCAGGTGTTCAAGTGGCCAATTTCAGGTGGTAAGTGTAACTCACACCCTTAAAAAATATCACATTAAAAGATGTCACCATGGCTAAATATTAATAAATAATATTAAGAAATATTAAGAAATGCAAATCAAAACTCCAATGAGGTATTTCCTCACATGATTCACAATCACCATTGTCCCAAAGTTGACAAACAATAAATGCTAGAAAAAGTGTGGAAAAAAGGGGACCCCTCCTACACTGTTAGTGAAAAGGCAAATTAGTAACAGCCACTGTGGAGAATGGTGTGCAGATTTTTAAAGAAATGAGAATGAGAATGAATTGGAATATTCCCTGAGGCATGCACAAAAATAAACTCCAAATAGAGTAAAGACCTAAATAAAAAGATGGATACAATCAAAGTCTTGAGGAAAAGAGCAGAACGCACTTTGACATAAAATGCAGCAAGTCCTTTTCTGACCCACCTCTTAGAATCATGAAAAATAAAACAAAAATAAATGGGGCCTAATTACCCTTAAAAGTGTTGTAACAGCAGAGGAAACCATAAACACAACAAAAAGACAGCCCTCGTAATGGAACTAATATTGGTAAACAAAGACACCAGCAAGGAATTTCTCTCCAAGATGTACAACAGCTTATGTAGCTCAGTGTCAGAGCAACAACCCAATCAGATAGGGGCATGAGATTTAAATGGACATTTCTCTGACGAAGACATAAAGGAGGCCATGAGGCACGTGATAAGATGCTCAGCAAGTGTAAGTATTAGAGAGCTACGAATGAGGAGGACAACGTGGTATCACCTTGCACGGGTCAGCATGGTCGGCACAAAAAATCTACAACAATAAATCCTGGAGAGGATATAGAGGAAAAAGAACCCTCCTCCCTGTTGGTGGTAATAAAAGTAGGAAATCCACAAAGAAGAACAGAACAAAGGTTCATTAAAAACTAAACAGAGATGTACCATAGCACCCGGCAATCCCATTCCTGGGCATAGATTCAGAGAAAGCCAATATTTTTAAAAGACAGATGCATGCTATGTTCATGGCAGCACCGTGTACAACAGCCAAGACATGGGAGCAACTTCAGTGGGTAAGGACAGATGAATGGATAGACAAGATGGGGCACACGCACACACACAGCGCCGTGTTACTCACGTACTAAGGGGGACATCATGCCATGTCCAGCAACAAGGAAGGAAGTGGAGATGATCAGAGTGACGGGAGGCAAAGACAAGTATCGTGTGATATCGCTTGGTGGTAAACTCTAACCACGGACACAGATGAACTTCTTTACCAAACAGCAACGGCCTCACAACGTAGCAAAGCACCTTAGAGTTACCAAAAGGGAAAGGTGGTGGGCGATGAGAAGTGAGCAGGTGCTCATGAGCACACACACACTACTCTTTATAAATAACCCTGAGGACCCTACTCAACCCCGCATCATGAACTATACGGGGAGAGAAGCCCCCAAATGACATGCACACATCTATGCACAAGTGAATCATGTTGCCGTCCACTTAAAACGAAAAACAAAAACACATCCTACAACACTGTAAGTCCCCTATACACCGACACAAAATACAAATTACAAAGAGTGAATGCCAGCTCTATTTGCCTCAGGCCTTGGTGACCTGGGCTGCGGTCACATCCCTGAAGCCTGGGCAGGCTTGGTTCCCAAGGATGGACGGTCACGGGGCTGATGGAGCTGGGGAGGGTGTGCCAGCCAATGAGCCCTGCCCCGTGGCCCTGGTGAACCTGCTCCCCTCTGCACAGGCCCACAACCTCCAGATCCAGGAGGGTCCCCCTGCAGTGAAACTACACCTACTGCAGCCAAAGGATGTGGAGCCTCTGGGCTGGAAGAGCTTTGAAAAGCTCCGTGGGCTCCTGTCTCCAGGTGTTGGGGCTCCACCTCCAGCCTCCTTCCTTAGGGTCATCCCACCTATGGATGAAAGCACCCTCCCCAGAGTGGTGTTGCAGGAACTGGGGTGTGTCCAGGGGACAGGGGTAAGGAAGGAAGAAGGAATGGGACACAAGCTTTAAGTGCTTTTTCTGCCACATTCCACTCTGTTAGTCCAGGAACAGGAGTTTCCCATGGCTTTGGTGGTTCCCCCAGTAAACAGAGTTGGCATAAAGACATGCTGCCACCTGGTGGCCATTTCTCTGTAACAGCTTTGAAACCAACGCTCAGGGGCACTTCACATTCACAAGGCCTGAGCGGCTGTAAGTAAAAAAATAACCTGCCCTCAAGAAACGTCCTAGGGGAGGTCACTGGAAAAATACTAAAGCAAGGAAGTCATTCAAGAAGCCAGTTTGAGTAAGTTTAACTCACACTGTTTTAAAAAAATCACATGCAAAGATGCTAACCTCACAGTAAATGCTGGAGAGGGTGTAGAGCACAGGGAACCCCCCATACTGATGCTGGGAATGGAAGTTGGGAGCAGCCACTGTGGAGCGCACCAGGCAGCTTCCTTACCATGAAAATGAGAATGAAATTAGATGATTCCCTAACACCGTACACAAAAATAAACTGCAAGTAGATTAAAGGTCTAAATAAAAGGATAGATACAGTGGAACTCGTGAGGGAAAAAAGCAGAACACACTTTGACATAAAATGAAGGAAGATATTTTTTGATCCACCTCTAAGAATCAGGACATAAAACACAAAAATAAACAAATGGGACCTAATAGATGTTAAAAGCATTTGCACAACAAAGGAAACCATCAGTGAAAGAAAAAAAGACAACCAAGAATGGAAAAAAATTCGTTTAAATGAAGATAGCCACAGGGAATTTCTCTCTACATACAAACAACTTATACAGCTCGATATAAAAAAAACAAACAATCCAATAAAAAATTGGCCAAAGATCTAAATGCACATTTCTCCACAGAAGTCATGGAGATGGCCATAAAGTACTTGAGAAAGGCAAGTCAGTTGTTTAATGAGGTATCACTTCACATCGATCAGCATGACCCTCTCAGAAAATCTACAACAATAAATTCTGCAGAAGGTGTGGAGAGAAGAAAACCCTCCCACCATTAGTGGGAATATAAATGGGTATGTCCACTAGGGAGGGCATTATGGAGGTTCTCTATAACGACATGACATAACAACAATATGGCAGTTTTCCAACTAAACATAAAAACTGAACAGAGAAGTACCAAGCGACCCAACTCCATACCTAGGCATGGATCCAGAGAAAACCAAAATTATAAAAGACACCTGCACCCCAGTGATCATGGCAGCACTCGGTACAATAGCAGAGACAGGGAGGCAACTTAAGTGTACAAGGACAGATGAATGGATACAGAAGCTGGGGTACATATACACAATGCAATAATACTCAGAAATAAAGAGGGATGAGATAATGCCATTTCCAGTTACAGGGAAGAAACTAGAGATGATTATACTAAGTGAGACAAGGAAAGACAGGTGTCATAGGATTTCATTTCTGGTGGAATCTAAAAATGGACACAAATGAACTTTTTACAAAAGAGAATCGGGCTCAGAGACTTCAAAAAGAAACTTCTGGTTACCAGAGAAGAAAGTTGAGGGGGCAGAGAGCAATTAGCTGCTTCAGATTAATATATATACCATAAAAAACGTGCTGAAGGGGGCTTAATAGTCACAAAGCTGAAAGAGCTGTCAATGACACCCGCCCTCAAGAAATGTCCTGGGGTAAATCATCAGAAAAGAATTCCATACAGGGCCAACTTTCAGGAAGCAGATTCAAGAAGTAAATTGTACTCACAAGGTGTACGATAACAAATAACAAAAGCACATAACAAAAAATAACAAAAGCATATGACAAAAAAATAACAAAAGCACATGAACACATACTCCACATCAGTAATTATTAAGTCAATGCCAATCAAAACTATAGTGAAGTATCACCTCACTCTGGTCACAATGGCCATCGTTGAAAGATCTACAAAGAATAAATACTGTAGAGGACGTACAGAAAAGGGGTCTTGGACAGGGGATCCTACAGTCTTGGTGGGAACACTATTGAAAACAGCATGGAGTTTCCTTGAACACTAAACATACAGGTAGCATATGGTCCTGAAATCACTCCCAGGTTTAGAGCTGGAGAAATTCATCATTTGAAATGACACGTGCACCCCAGTTTTCAGGCTAGCACTGTTTACAATAGCCAAGACGTAGAATCCACAAAACTTATCCACTGACAGAAAAATGAAGACTGCATGGTATATCTCTACACTGGAATACTACTCAGCCATTAAAGAGAATGAAATGATGATATCGGCAGCAGCGTGGATGGGCTGAGGAATTTCCAAACCAAGTGAGGTAAGTCAGAGAGAAAAAGACAAACATCCTAAGATATCATATACAGGTGAGATCTATAAATCATACCAATGAACTAATGTACAAAACAGAAATGGACTCGTGGATTGAGAAAAACAAATTCTGATTATCAAAAGAGAATTAGAAGGGAGGGATAAATTAAGAATTTTGATTAATATATAAACACTAATATCTATCAAATTGATAGATCTTTGGTTAGGACACCAGGTCTCTGCTGGTTGGGACCCTAAGGGATGGTACAAAGAAGTGTAGGGTTGGTTTCTTCTCCCTACTCTTGTCACAGGGAAGCCTTTCTTTTTTCCCTTTGGTTCTATGTGGTATTAACTGTTTTTACAGCTGTCACGATAAATGTTGAACACTACCTTGGAGCTGATATGCTTGATTTTTTCTTATTCCACCGAGGTGTGGAGAAAACACGCCAGACGCGGGGCTGGAAGACGAGGGGCAGGTCTGCTCTCTGCTGAGGAGGGAAGGTCGACTGGAAGGAGCTCACAGCAGCAACCTCACCTGCTGCCCATTGGCTTTTGTCTGATCTGTGTGCCCTGCAATCAACTCACCAGGTAAACCTGCCTCTCTTCCCGCCATGCTCGCGCTGGAAAATGGAATACTTACCAGGTAGATACCTGAGGGTGAAGCTCCCAGGGGTGAAGAGGCAGACAGGCACAGGCCCGTATAAAGTGAACAGCGTAAAGCATGAATTCCTAAACACAAGAGAAGCGCTCATGTATTCTTCCCTTTTTCTTAGCTTTGTGTGTGTGTGGTCTCCCCAAACATGTGATCCTGACCTGTGCAGATGGGGTGAGACTCACAGGGTCCCCAGACTCCCCACCTGGGGTCACACATCTCCTCGGTCAGGAAACCATGGCTGTGGTCAGCTGGCCCCCAATGTATGAACAAGTCAGGTCCCTGGGACCACTGGGGACCCTAGAAAGAAGCATAGGGATCGTCTCCTCTCCCCTCAACTGTCCCTGAGAAGTCAGGCCCCTCCTGTTTTCACTTTGGTTCTGTGTGATTTTTGCTGGTTTGAAAGCTCATGCTAGCGGTGAACCCACTACCTTGGTTCTGGCAGGCTCTGTCTGTCTTGTCCCGCTGAGGTGCTGAGAAGACAGGAGAGCTGGGCTGAAAGACGAGGGGCAGCTCTGCTCTCTTCGGAGGAGACAGTCGACTGGAAGGAGACCACAGCAGCAACCTCACCTGTTGCCCATTGACGTTTTGCCTGATCCCTGGGCCCTGGAACCAATTCACCAGGTGAACCTGCCTCCCTACTCAACCTGAATGTGCTGGAAAATTGGAATGATTACCAGGGAGCCCACCTGAGGGTCTCCAGGAGCCCCAGGGTGAACCTGGCAGGGGAAAGACTAGGAGCCCTACTGCCGCACTGACCCCTGAGGGGGCCTTGGAACCCCACTCAGAGAAGAGCACGGTTACCCAGAGAAGCCCACCTCAGCCCCAGAGCCCAGACATCTGAGCACTGACGTTCAGATGCAGGCATGGAGTTTTCCAGGACAGAGGCCCGGCCAGGTCTCTGCCCAGGTCTCCATGTCACAGTGCACATGGAATAGTCAGGTCTGAACGTTCTCATCGCAGAAAGCACATGGTCTCCTCTAAACATCATCAGTGTAGACAGGACTTGCAGAGGTCTAAATCTACCATGTAGACAGAACTTGGTCGGGTTTGAACTCGTTTAGGACTGGTGTCCCAGGAGGCACAAGTCACACTCATGCAGGGTCTCTCATCGTTGGACAGGGGGCTCACCCCTATGCGGGAACTAGAATGTACATTTCTTGAAGAAGAAATCATCACTGGGCTCCGCACTTCACTGACAGGAGGAAACTGAAAGGATCTTGTCTTAGTACTGAAGTCAGCATAGCCTTCAGTGTTAAAGGAACGTCTCACCTCTGCATTGAACTCAAGGTGTCAGTCAATACAAAGCAATGGAATGACCATCCTGAGCCAATTCCATTATGTGTAAATTCATGCCGTTTTAATATTTTATGCAGTCTGACAAGTAGATGAGCTCAGACTTTAAATTCTTAAAAGCATGTTTATTGTAACAAGAAATGTATATATTATATCGTGTGCCTGTGTGCCTAGTTGCTCAGTCATGTCGACTCTTTGCAGACAACAACCACATGGATTGTTGGCCTCTAGGCTCCCCTGTCCATGGGATTTCCCAAGCAAGAATACCCAAGTGGGTTGCCATTTGCTCCTCCAGGGGATCTTCCTGACCCAGCGATTGAGCATACATCTCCTGCCTTGGCAGGTGGATTTGTTACCACTGAGCTACCATGGAAGCCATTAATTCTGCAGTTTTCAATAAAGATTGATATGTTATTACGAAAACCAACAAACAAAAAACCCCAATCCTAACCTCTAGAGGTGGATTCTCTCTACTCTCTTTTAATCACAGTTGGGGAAGTGCTCAGAGATCTGTCACTGCAGAGCTGACTTATGGACATTCTTGTTGCAAGGTAGTCAGACGTACAAAAACATCTCTAGAAAAGCAGAAACACAAAAGTTCTACACGAATTTAGACCTTCTGTGATTTCTTCTCTTTTGAGATAACAAGTCCTGCTATGGTGTTTATCATGTGGCAGAAAAAGACCAGATTGAAAACTGAAGGTGATGACAAGTCTGGTGGATGATTCGCAAACTACAGGGTGAATTTGATTGCATCAACCTGCGCACACTCTGTCTCAGAGACCTGCACACTGTCTCCTAAATCCACGAAAGAAAAGGCCTGGCTGAGCTGATAGGGGAACTGGAAGTTCTCACCAATAGTTGCTTCCCACCTTCCCTTCCTTCATCTGTTATTAGCTGATATTTTAAATTTTTTATTTTATTTATTTGGCTGTGCTGGGTCTTGGGTCTTCCCTGGTGGCTCAGAAGGTAAAGAATCTGCCTGCAGTGGGGGAGACCTAGGTTCAGTTCCTGGGTCAGGAAGATCCCCAGGAGGAGGACATGGCAACTCACTCCAGTATTGAGGACATGGACACTCACTCCAGTATTCTTTACTGGAGAACCCCAGGGATAGAGGAGCCTGGTGAGCTGCATTCCAAAGGGTTGCAGACAGTTAGACACAGCCAAATCCACTGAACATGCTGGTACGTAGTTGCCACATGCAGGGTCTTCGATTTTCACTGTGGTGTGTGGATTTTTTTTTCCAGTTGTGGCATGTGGGATCTTTAGTTTTGACTTATGAGCTCTTAGTTGCAACATGTGGGATCTAGTTCCCTGAACAGGGATTGAACCTGGGCCCCCTGCATTGGGAGCTTGGAGTTCTTGGACCACCAGGGAAGTCCCTATTATTAGCTGAACTTGTAGACATGGGTTCTACCCAAAGAAACCAAAGAGGCACCCCCACCTGCACCCCGCCCCTGCTATACTGCGCATCTAGCCTTCCGTGAGGAAGTCATATGCTAGGGACTCATGGATACAGTCAGTTCCCCTCCACCGCTCAGCAGCATCAGCACCTTTGATCCTGTATTCGTGGTTGAATTCTGTAACACTGAGACACTTGTTGCAGCCAGACCCCAGCATGCAAGGGAAGACCTTCCTGGAAGGTGCCACCTCTGGCTTGCATCCTGGCTCCGTCTCATCTCTCAGTTCACAGGTCACCTCACTGGAGAGATCGCTCCTGACTGGTCTCTCTAAAATGATTTCTCTCTCAATCTCCCTTCTTATTTCCTTTGTGTGTATGTGTGTGTTTAAAATTAAGTTTTATTGGAGTATAGTTTCTGTACAATGTTGTGTTAGTTTAGTTTCTGCTGTACGGCAAAGTGACTCAGCTCTTGGTACACATACACCCCCTCTTTTTTGGATTTCCCTCCATTTAGGTCACCACAGAGATTTGAGTAGAGTTTCCTGTGCTATACAGCAGATTCTCATTAGTTGTCTATTTTATACATAGTATTAATAGTTTTGGAGAAGAGCATGGCAACCCACTCCAATATTCTTGCCTGGAGAATCCCATGGACAGAGGAGCCTGGAGAGGTACAGTCCATGGGGTTGCAAAGAGTCGGACATGGCTGAAACAACTGAGCAGATACGAACACGCATCAGTAGTGTGTATATGTCAATCTCAGTCTCCAATTCATTCTACCTGCTTCCTCCAGTATCCATACATTTGTTCTCTACATCTGTGTGTCTGTTTCTGTTTTGCAGGTAAGTTCATCTGTACTAGATTCCATATGTTATTATATAATATTTGTTCTTCTCTTTCTGACTTACTTGACCCAGGTGGTGCTACTGATAAACAACCCGTCTGCTAATGCGGGAGACGTAAGAGATGTAGGTTCGATCCCTGGGTCACGAAGATCCCCTGGAGGAAGGCATGGCAACTCACTCCAGTATTTTTGCCTGGGAAATCTCATGGACAGAGGAGCCTGGCAGGCTACATTCCATAGGGTTGCAAAGAATACACAACTGAATCCACTTAGCACATGACTCTCTCTAGGTTCATTCCCTTCTTGTTTTCATCTAGCCCTTTGCAAAGTAAAAAAAATCTCGTTTTATATGTGTCTACTTCATATTCCTAGCGTCTATGGTTGCAGCAGGCAGGAACACTTCAATCTACCTCCTCCTGTATTTCCAGCCTGGGCATGTTGAAGAGGGCTCAGGATGGATTGAATAAAGGAATGAATGACTGGTTCACTTCTTTATTTTCTTCCAGCTATGAAATTGGATTAAAACATGGTCTGGGATCAAAGCCATTGGCAGAGAATAAATATCCACATAAATAACTGAATTATGCCTTAGCAAAAGATAGCACGTAACAAGAGGGGATTGTCAATAACCTAAAAGAATATATTTTCTCTGGCAATGGAGCCACGGAACATTTTTTGAATAGTGATAAAAAGGAGAATCCAAAGGCATAAGACTCCTGCTGATGAACAGTTGCACAAAAGGGTGTATATTTCTATGAAAATAAGTATGTACTTGGTCACTTAGTCATGTCTGATACTTTCTGATACCATCAACTGTAGCCTGCCAGGATCCTCTGTCCATGGGGATTCTCCAGGCAAGAATGCTGGTGTGGGTTGCCATGTCCTCCTCCAAGGGATCCTCCCAACCCAGGGATCGAACCCAGGTCACCCGCATTGCAGGCAGATTCTTTACGATCTGGACCACCGGGGAAGCCCCAAAACAAGTATATCTGGGCTCAATAAGAGCAGAGTCAGGTTGTCACAATCTCAGGTTTATTTTGAAATTTTATCTAGAGTTGCACAACCACAAGGAGCCTCCACTAACTCACCAATCGAGAAAGGGTGGGAAACGCCGTGGATTCTGTCTGCATTTACAGTCTCGTACATTGCAGATTGCATCCTAACAGCCTTCCAGATGAGGTGGAAACAATCATCTGTCAGTATCTCAAGGAAGCTTTCTCAGACTCTTCCTTGTTCCTAGGGCATCTTATTCTGCATCTCTCCTTCACTGAGTTGTGTGGATTATTGTGGAAATAAAAAGTCTTGGCCAAGAAATGCCTGGAAGCCAGTCTCATCTCTGGAGATTAACGATCTGTGACAGCCTTTCAAGGTTTATGAGAATTTGAAGATTAGGTAGGATAGACCACATAAGCCACAATGCATAGTGCCTTGCACACTGTAAATTCTCTATAAATATTATTAATGAATAATTAATTATTAAT
The DNA here is from genome assembly GCA_007570785.1 of Antilocapra americana. Taxonomy (NCBI): domain Eukaryota; kingdom Metazoa; phylum Chordata; class Mammalia; order Artiodactyla; family Antilocapridae; genus Antilocapra; species Antilocapra americana. The sequence goes on along the minus strand of ML661899.1, from coordinate 4,062,327 downwards.
TTGTCATTAATAATTAATTAGTCAATGGAAGGGGAGGAAACTTCTCTCAACAGAGGATGAAAAGGCATTTGATCAGATTTAATATCCAACCTGATGAAAAGTGCTTCTTACACATCTGTTTTTTAAAAAATTTAATAAGTATTTACTTTTAATTGGAGGATAATTACGATCTTCTGTTGGTTTCTGCCATACATCAGCATGAATCCATCAAAAAAGTCTGCTTCTTACACTTCTGCCTCCATCAGTATGATGGTCTAGAAACTAGAAAACTTCTGCTATTGCAAAATAAACTAGTTGCTGGATAAATGAGAATGAGCATATTATACAAGCACTGCTGAACTTTCCAGAAACTAAAGGGTTAAACTTCCCTAGTGAAGTTTTATCTTGAATTCAAGATAAAAGAATGAATAGACCTAGGAGAATCCCTGAGGACACCTAAGGGGAGAACAAGAGATTGACACATTGCACAAAGAGGAAGGGAGATGAACCGGAGACATTCAGTTCAGTTCAGTTCAGTTCAGTTCAGTCACTCAATCATGTCTGACTCTTTGCGACCCCACGAACTGCAGCACGCCAGACCTCGCTCTCCATCACCAACTCCTGGAGTCCACCCAAACCCATGTTCATTGAGTTGGTGATGCCATCCAGCCATCTCATCTTCTGTCATACCCTTCTCCTCCTGCCCCCAGTCCTTCCCAGCATTAGGGTCTTTTCCAAGGAGTCAACTCTTCACATGAGGTGGTCAAAGTATTGGAGTTTCAGCTTCAATATCAGTCCTTCCAATGAACACCCAGGACTGATCTCCTTTAGGATGGACTGGTTGGATCTTCTTGCAGTCCAAGGGACTCTCAAGAGTCTTCTCCAATACCACAGTTCAAAAGCATCAATTCTTTGGTGCTCAGCTTTCTTCACCATCCAACTCTCACATCCATACATGACCAATGGAAAAACCATAGCCTTGAGTCGATGAACCTTTGTTGGCAAAGTAATGTCTCTGCTTTTGAATATGCTATCTAGGTTGGTCATAACTTTCCTTCCAAGGAGTAAGCGTCTTTTAATTTCATGGCACAATCACCATCTGCAGTGATTGTGTAGCCCCCCAAAATAAAGTCTGACACTGTTTCCACTGTTTCCCCATCTATTTCTCATGAAGTGATGGGACCGGATAACCATGGTCTTAGTTTTCTGAATGTTGAGCTTTAAGCCAATTTTTTCATGCTCCTCTTTCACTTTCAGCAAGAGGCTTTTTAGTTTCTCTTTACTTTCTGCCATAAGGGTGGTGTCATCTGCATATCTGAGGTTATTGCTATTTCTCACGGCAATCTTGATTCCAGCTTGTGCCTCTTCCAGCCCAGTGTTTCTCATGATGTACTCCGCATATAAGTTAAATAAGCAAGGTGACAATATTAGGGTTGTTCAAAGGGATAGTCCCTCAAAAAGGGAGTGAAAACCTCTATGCCTGCTGTTGCAGAGCATCAATGAGGAAATCTGCTCATCTCCACAAGGCTCTGGATGACAGAGAACAAACAGACAGACAAGAAACCAAAACTCAAAACAAAACAACCTTTTCCACTCAGAAAAACTGTAATCCAAAGGGAGACCTCATTGGAACCTGGGATGTGAATAGTTGCTGCCCGCAGGGCCATGACAATTCCCAGCTAAGAAAATGAAATTACAGTGGTATTGGGTTGGTAGAGGCCTTGGCACTAAACAGAAGCAAAGGCAGATCCTCTCTGGAGAAAAGGATGCTCCACTCAGAGCCCTCAGGGTTCCTGGAGGGATACATTTAGCCAAGAACAACCTCAGAAACAAAAAAGGTGCCAAACCAACTGCTATGAATTTGAGGATTGGCAGAATTCTTAAAAGAATAAAAATAGTGTACACATTTTCCAAGAGTAGACAAAAGATGGGGCTTCCTTGGTAGCTCAGCTGGTAAAGAATCCACCTACAATGCAGGAGACCCTGGTTTGATTCCTGGGTCAGGAAGATCCCCCGGAGAAGGGCTAGGATACCCATTGCTGTATTCTTGGGCTTCCCTGGTGGCTCAGATGATAAAGAATCTGCCTGAAATGTGGGAGACCTAGGTTCGATCCCTGGGTTGGGAAGATTCCCTGGAGGAGGACATGGCAACCCACTTCAGTATTGAGAACGTGGCAACTCACTCTAGTATTCTTGCCTGGAGAATCTCCATGGACAGAGTAGCCTGGTGGGCTACAATCCATGGGGTCTCAAATAGTCAGACACAACTGAGAATGCTTCAAGCTGAGTCTGTTTTATCATGAACTGATGCCCATCTTGGCATGATTTTTATTTCAGGATACCAGCTCTGGTAGCACCATCTCTAACTTCATGATATGGGCGGATTTGTATCCTCTCCAAGTTCATATGTTGGCGTCTGAACCCCCAACACCTTACAATGTGGCTGTATTTGGAGATAAGACATTTAAAGGGGCAATAAAAGTAAACTGAGAAGAGGCCATTAGTGTGGACCCTAACCTAACGTGACCGATGTCCTCATAAAAACAGAAATAGAGACACAGATGTAGAGAACAGACCAAGAGTGAGGGGGGTGAGGGGAACTGGGATATTGGGATTGACACATGTACGCTAGTGATTCTATGTACAAAATATATAACTAGTGAGAAGTTACTGTTGACCCTAACAGGTGTAAGATTTGAGTCCTGAAATACTAGTATGAGGGATCTGAGATTTTTTTCCTCTCTGATACTGTCATTTGTCATCTACCTGATAAAATTGTAAATCCATGAAAACAATTTGTTGGGAAGAAGGATGGGGAAAGGGATAGTTAGAGAGTCTGGGATGGACATGTGCACACTGCTCTATTTAAAGTGAATAACCAGCAGTCCCACTCCTAGGCATATACCCTGAGGAAAGCAAAATTGAGAAAGACACATATATCCTGTCGTTCATTGCAGCACTGTTTAGAATAGCTAGACCATGGAAGCAGCCTAGATGTTCACTAACAGATGAATGGATAAGGTTGTGGTACATATACACAATGGAATATTACTCAGCCATAAAAATGAATGCATTTGAGTCAGTTCTAACGAGGTGGATGAACCTAGAACCTATTATGCAGAGTGAAGTAGGTCAGAAAGAGAAAGATAAATATTGCATTCTTACAAATATATATGGAATTTAGAAAAATGGTACTGAAGAATTTATTTACAAGGCAGCAATGGAGAAACAGACATAGAGAACAGACTTATGGACCTGGGGAAAGGGGAGGAGAGGGTGAGATGTATGGAAAGAATAACACGGAAACTTACATTACCATATATAAAATAGATAGCCAACGGGAATTTGCTGTTTGGCTCAGAAAACTCAGACAGGGGCTCTGTTTCAACCTAGAGGGGTGGGTTAGGAAGGGAGATGGGAGGGAGGTTCAAAAGGGAGGGGATATATGTATACCTGATTCATTTTGAGATTTGACAGAAAACAAAAAAAAATCTGTAAAACAATTATCCTCCAATAAAAAAATAAAAAAGAATAACCAACAAGGACCTGTATAGCCCAGGGAGCTCTGCTTAATGTCATGTGGCAGCCTGGATGGGAGGGGAATTTGGGGAAGAATAGATACATGCATGTGTATGACTGAGTCCCTTCTCTGTTCACTTGAAACTATCACAACACTGTCAGTTGGCTATACACCAATACAAAATAAAAAAGTTTGATAAATAAAATAAAAAATAAAGAGAGTAGGACACACACACCCACAGACCATGTGAGGATATAGCAAGAAGCTGTGCGTGCTGAGTGCTCCGTTGCTCAGTCATGTCCACCTCTTTGCAACCCTATGGACTGTAGCCCGCCAGGCTCCTTTGCCCATGGGATTTCCCAGGCAAGAATCCTGGAGTGGGGTTCTATTTCTTATTACAGGGGATCTGCCTGACTCAGGGATCAAAACCACATCTGCGTCTCCTGCATTGGCAAACCAAGGAGAGGGGGCTCGGAAGAAATGAAACCTGCCCAGCACCTCAATGTGATTCACAGCCTCCAGAAATGTGAAAAATATATCTCTGCTTTTTAAGCCATCCCATGTGTGGAATTCTGCTGTTGCAGCCCCAGCTGACTCACACTAAGTAAACATATGCACCAGTTTTCCAGGTGCTTTCCATATGTGTTCTCATTGAAAAATTAAGTATTTTCTTGTCCACTTTCTAAGAAAGAAAGGGCACCAGCAAGTGCTGCAGTGGGTCCTATTTAACCCTTATTTCCTTGGATGTGATTTCAAAAACAGCATTACCCTATACCCTCCTGGTTGGGCATATCTGGGAGATGCCAGAAAAAGGCTTTACTCTGCTAATCTGCCTTTTCTGCTTAACTTTTGGCTTCAAACTGTAACATGAGACTCTGGTTACTGTGACCTCTCCTTACTCTTTGACTCTTAGAATGATCTCAGCAGGGCAGTTCCTGGAGTTTGAGTTCATGTTTCTGAATTTGACCAAGACCAAGAAAATGAAACATTGGTTCCTGAAGCCCTGCACAAAGTGGAGACCCTGTCTGTTTTCTTGCAAATGCTCCGTCACCCAAAGTCACATTAGTTCCTCGGTTGTGGATCTGGTACACTGGAATTAACCAGTGTTGAGAAGACTTTGACTGGGGAGATGATGATGGATATTTTAATTAGGTAACTTAAATAACAAAAGTGAGGATTTAGGAGTTGGATAGGTTAATAAGTGAGAGACTAGACAGAGGAAATATAAGATGCTGTAACAATTCAAGCTTGCAAAAAATACTGAAGGTTTGATATAGAATTTGGTAATGAAAATGTCTGGGAAATTGTGCAATGCATTTCAAAAGAAATTGACAGGATTTGAAAACCTTTTGTGATAATAACTGGTGCCTTTTGGGAGAGGATGTAAGCTTGTGTATGTGGAAGAACTGACAGAGTTGGCCCTTTTTAATTATAGCTCTTATTTGATAATTCTAGTTACATATTCCATTATAATTTTTTGCAAAAGGCTATGGTTAAATTGATCAACTTCATGTTAAATCTTTTCTTTTTTTGTGTCTTTCTTGGAGTATTAATTTTACTTTTTATTTTCAATCAATTGTTATTGGCATATAGATTTTTTTACAATGTTTTGTTAGTTTCTGCTGTACACCAAGCAAACCAGCTATTCACTGTGTGAATCCCCTCTGTTTGGAGCTCCTTCCAGTTTAGGTCACCACAGAGCACTGAGGAGAGCTCCCTGTGCTTACAGTGGGTTCTCATTAGTTATCTGTCTTATATATAGTAGTGCATATACATCAATCGCAATCTCCCAATTCATCCTACCTCCTCTTCCTCCCTGGATGTCCATACATTTGTTCTCTACATCCCTGTCTCGATTTCTGCTTTGTAAATAGGTTCATTAGTACCATTTCCCCAGATTCCACATGTATGCATTAACATATGATATTTGTTTTTCTCTTTCTGACCTACTTCACTCCGTATGACAGAATCTTTTCTTTCATATGTGATCAAAGTAAGTTCCCTTAGATGCCTATATCTTTGGATGACAGTAGAAGTTCAATTTTCAGGAAAGGAAATCAACTTTAGACATTTTAAAAAGCTGAAATAACATCATACAACAACATCCTCCTTGTGGAATCACAAGTGTGTTGAGTTTAAGCAAATATAATTAGGCCTGGAAATCAAACTAAAATATGGAACACACTCTTTGTGTCCTGAGACATTTCCTTCTTGGCAAATCAGACAGAAAACATGTGTAATTTATGAGAATGCTGACTAAATTACCCTTCAGCAGCCACCTTTTCATGGTATCACTTCTCTAAAACCCACAAGAGCTGTCATGATCATGCAAGGGAAGTTTTTCACAAAAGGCTGTAATAAAATAAAATTAAGTAAAATTTTAGAATTGATACAAAAAACATTGCAATCATTAGGTGTGATCATCCTGGGAAAACATACTAACTTGCCCTCATGGTCCTTTAAGTCACACTATTCCCAGATGGCTCATTGGTAAAGAATCTGCCTGCAATGCAGGAGGTGCAGGTTCTATCTCTAGGTCGGGAAAATCCCCTGGAGGAGCAAATAGCAACCCACACCAGTTGCCTGCAAAATCCCATGGACAGAGAAGCCTGGCAGGCTACAGTCCATGGTGTCTCAAAGAGTTGGATAAGACTTAGCCACTAAATAACATGTGCATCCAAAATAGTTTGAAAATTTGGTTTCTATTGTATGTTTGGACACCAAAGAATCAATTGTATATATACTTCTGCAGCTGGCTAGATACGGCCGTTGTGACAGAAGATGTTTGTAGTATATCTTTGGTTTCATTGGTTTCTCAGCTTTACACATATTAGAAAATAAAGGGACCCTGATTTGGTGAGATAGAAGTAGGGAGAATAGCAAAAACAAGTGTCCTGGATCCTCATAAAATGACTCTCTGTTCTTTCTCCCCTGTTCTCCTGCTGGTACATGAGGGAACTTGGCAGATAGGAGAAGTGGTTAGGCCTGGCTACTAGGGTATCACATGCAAATGGACTCAGCGAATTGATTCCACCTCTCACATGTTTCCACTTAAATCATGAAAAGCACATAAGAGGGGAAGTGTTCTACTGGCATGAGTTTCAGGGAAGCGAGCCTCCAAGATATTTCAGCACAATTTTTTCAGCCAAGGTCAGATGAATGGAAAAGCCAATCAACACACCTGTCACATGAGAAAGAGAATCCAACACAAGAGTGGGTGTGAAGGTCCCTCTGGAGATCCCTGCCAACTTCCGAGATTAGAGAGACAGACTCAGGCAGAAGCGCCATCCTCAGGGTCCATGGAAATTGCCAGGCTTTGTTTGAAAGCAAGTGTCATCCAGAAATTTCCCTGGATTTCTTGAGGGTTGTACAATTTGGGATGATAAAAGCTCCATCATGTCACAGTGTACACATATATCAAGACATCACATTGTACACCTTAAATATATATAATTATTATTTGTCAGTCATACTTCAGTAAAGCTGGGGAAAAACAGTAATACATATTCATTGTGGGTATTTTGAAAATGAGCAGCTATCATCTGACCTCTTGGAGAAAGCCATTAGTAACCTGTTAGCTTTCTACTTCCTGTTATTTGCAGGTATAGATATGTTCATATATGTAAAGTTTCTGTTGTCATTGCTGTTGTGTGGAACCATTTCAAAAGTCTTTATTTGTTACAATATTGTTTCTGTTTTCTGTTTTGGTTTTTTGGCCAGGAGACATGTGGGATCTTAGTTCCCCAACCAGGAATTGAATCTGCACCCATTGCATTGGAAGGTGATGTCTTAACCACTGGACCACCAGGGAAGTCCCAGTGCATGTAAAATTTTTTATCATGTTTTTTGAACTTATTATTTACATCACAATCATTTTATAATCACAAAAATTGTTACAAAATATGATTGTAATGATCACATAAATGTTTGTATCATAATATGTTTAAACCATTTTTGCTATCATTGAATATTTAAATTGTTTCTAAGTTTCCTTTATTATTATAGCAATGATTGATTTTTGAATGTACAGCTAGCTCATATTGATGATTTTTTTAGAATATTTTCCAAGAGACAGAATTGCTGGAGAAAGTGTATATTCAGTTCAGTTCAGTTCAGTCGCTTAGTCATGTCTGACTCTTTGCGACCCCATGGACTGCAGCATGCCAGGCTTCCCTGTCCATTACCAACTCCCAGATTTACTCAAACTTGTGTCCATTGAATCGGTGACGCCATCCAACCATCTCATCCTCTGTCATCCCCTTTCCCTCCCACCTTCAATCTTTCCCAGCATCAGAGTCTTTTTAAATGAGTCAGTTCTTTACATCAAGTGGCAAAAGTATTGGAGTTTCAGCTTCAACCTCAGTCCTTACAGTGAATATTCAGGGTTGATTTCCTTTAGGATGGACTGGTTGGATCTCTGCAGTCCAAGGGACTCCCAAGAGTCTTCTCCAACACCACAGTTCAAAAGCATCAATTCTTTGGCACTCAGCATTCTTTATAGTCCAACTCTCACATCCATCCATGACTACTGGAAAAAGCATAGCTATTACTAGATGGACCTTTGTTGACAAAGTAATGTCTCTACTTTTTAATATGCTGTATAGGTTGGTTGTAACTTTTTTTCCAAGGAGCAAGTATCTTTTAATTTCATGGCTGTGGCACCATCTGCAGTGATTTTGGAGACCCCAAAAATTAAGTCTCTCATTGTTTCCATTGTTTCCCATCTATTTGCCATAAAGTGATGGGACGGGATGCCATGATCATAGTTTTCTGAATGCTGAGTTTTAAGCCAACTTTTTCACTCTCTGCTTTCACTTTCACCAAGAGGCTCTTTCATTCTTCTTCGCTTTCTGCCATAAGGGTGGAATCATCTCCATACCTGAGGTTATTGATATTTCTCCCAGAAATCTTGATTCCAGCTTGTGCTTCATCCAGCCCAGCATTTCTCATGATGTACTCTGCATATAAGTTAAATAAGCAGGGTGACAATATATAGCCTTGACATATTCCTTTCCCAATTTGGAACCAGTCTGTTGTTCCATGTCCAGTTCTAACTGTTGCTTCCTGACTTGCATACAGATTTCTCAGGAAGGCAGATCAGGTGGTCTGGTATTCCAATCTCTTGAAGAATTTTCCACAGTTCATTGTTATCCACACAGTCAAAGGCTTTGGCATAGTCAATAAAGCAAAAGTAGATGTTTTTCTGGAACTCTCTTGCTTTTTCAGTGATCCAATGGATGTTGGCAATTTGATCTCTGGTTCCTCTGTCTTTTCTAAATCCAGCTTGAGCATCTGGAAGTTCATGGTTCATGTACTATTGAAGCCTGGCTCGGAAAACTTTGAGCATTACTTTACTAGCGTGTGAGATGAGTGCAATTGTGTGGTAGTTTGAGCATTCTTTGGTATTGTCTTTCTTTGGCAAACCATTCAGCATCACAGTAATCCAAGTCTATTCCCCTGACCAGCAATGCTAAAGAAGCTGAAGTTGAATGATTCTATGAATACCTACAAGAACTTCCAGAATGAACACCCAAAAAAGATGTCCTTTTCATTATAGGGGACTGGAATGCAAAAGTAGGAAGTCAGGAAACACCTGGAGTAACAGGCAAATTTGGCCTTGAAGTACAGAAAGAAGAAGGGCAAAGCCTAATAGAGTTTTGCTAAAAGAACACACTGATCATGGCAAACACCCTCTTCCAACAATGCAAGAGAAGACTCTACACATGGACATCACCTGATGGTCAACACCAAAATCAGACTGATTATATTCTTTGCAGCCAAAGATGGAGAAGCTCTATACAGTCAGCAAAAACAAGACCATGACCTGTGGCTCAGATCATGAACTCCTTATGCAAAATTCAGACTTAAACTGAAGAAAGTGGGGAAAACCACTAGACCATTTAGGTATGACATAAATCAAAACCCCTATGATTATACAGTGCAAGTGAGAAATAGATTCAAGGGTTTAGATCTGATAGACAGAGTGCCTGAAGAACTATGGATGGAGGTTCATGACATTGTAGAGGAGATAGGGATCAAGACCACCCCCAAGAAAAAGAAATGCAAAAAGGCAAAATGGTTGTCTGAGGAGGCCTTGCAAATAGTTGTGAAAAGAAGATAAGTGATAAGCAAAGGAGAAAAGGAAAGATATATCCACTTGAATGCAGAGTTCCAAAGAATAGCAAGGAGAGATAAGAAAGATTTCATCAGTGATCAGTGCAAAGAAATAGAGGAAAACAATAGACTGGGAAAGACTAGAGATCTCGTCAAGAAAATTAGAGATAACAAGGGAATATTTCATGCAAAGATGGGCACAATAAAGGACAGAAATGGTATGGACCTAACAGACGCAGATGATATTAAGAAGAGGGGACAAGAATTCACAGAACTATACAGAAAAGATCTTCATGACCCAGATAATCATGATGGTGTGATCACTCACCTAGAACTAGACATCCTTAATGTGAAGTCAAGTGGGCCTTAGGAAGCATCACTATGGACAAAGCTAGTGGAGGTGATGGAATTCCAGTTGAACTATTTCAAATCCTAAAAGATGATGCTGTGAAAGTGCTGCACTCAATTTGTCAGCAAATTTGGAAAACTCAGCAGTGGCCACAGGACTGGAAAAGGTCAGTTTTCATTCCAATCCCAAAGTGTGTATTGTGAAAATGTTTGAAAATAAAATTTCAAATCTCCCTTTAGACTATTTGGTTTCTTTTACATTTTACTATTGGAATGTGAGGTTAATTCCTTACCCATTAGTTAATTCTGATATATATCATTACTAATCTTCCCGACCCAGAGATCCAATCCATGTCTCTGATGTCTCCTGCATTGGCAGGTGGGTTCTTTACCACTAGCGCCACCTGGGAAGCCCAGATCTCACTTACATGAGTAATCTAAAATAGTCAAACCCACAAAAGCAGAGAGTAGAATGCTGTACTGGGGAGAGGGGTAATTGGGAGGTGGCAGTAGTGATAAAGAACCCACCTGCCAATGCAGGAGAGCTACGAGACATGGGTTCTATCCCTGGATCAGGAAGATCCCCTGGAGGCGGGCATGGCAGCCCACTCCAGTGTTCTTGCTTGGACAACCCCCAAGGACAGAGGAGCCTGACAAACTATAGTCCATAGCTATAGTCACAAAGACTTGGACCCAGCTAAAGCAACTGAGCATGCATGCATAGTCAAAAGGTATAAGCTTTCAGTGATGTAAGATGAAAAATTCCTAGAGATTTCCTGCTCAGCATTGTGCCTGTAGTTAACAATACTAGTATTGTTAGTAGTATCTACTTAAAATTTTGTTAAGAAGGTAGATCTTACGTTAACCATTTCATCACGAATAATAATAATAACAACAGGAAGAAACTCTTTGAAGGTGACGGATATATTTATGGCATGGATTATGGTGACAGTTTTGTAGTATATGCTTATCTCCAAATTCACACAATTGTATACACTGAGTAGGTACGTTATTTTGTACATCAATTATACACTCAATCAGTTCAGTTCAGTTGCTCAGTCATGACTCTTTGCAGCCCCATGGACGGCAGCACACCAGGCTTCTCTGTATATCACCAACTCCCAGAGTTTGCTCAAACTCATGTCCATTGTCAGTGATGCCATCCAAACATCTCATCCTCTGCCATCCCCTTCTTCTTCTGCCTTCAATCTTCCCCAGCATCAGGGTCTTTCCCAATGAGTTAGTTCTTTGGATCATGTGGTTAAAGTATTGGAGCTTCAGCTTTAGCTTCAGTCCTTTCAGTGAATATTCAGGACTAATAAAGTGGTGTTAAAAAGTGTGTGTGTTTGTGTATTTGTATTTCTTTTTGTGTTTATGGTCTCTCCTCTCTAGAGCACATAAATACTATCAGGCAGAAACTGTGTTTTATAGGCTAAAGCATATATTTATTAAGCATTTAATAGATAATTAAATAAATGAATGACTAAATATATGTCAAGCATAGAGCACAATGACTGCCATATATAAATGTCCAGTAAACAGTACCTGCTATTATTTTTGCTATACTGTGAAATGTTATTTATCCCTCACTAAAGAGAAATTGAAATCTTGCTTTTTGTCACTTTTATCTTTCCTATCGCCTATCTTCTAGGTCCCTGTAATGCTAACCCTCTTTTTCAAATTTAAAAAATAGTAAACATGGTAAAAAGAGTATCTCAGAGTGTATTTAAATATAAAACTTATCACAGGCACAATTCATTCAGTAACCAACTCTAGTTTCTAATTAAAATAAAATATGTGAGTTGAAAGAAGCCTTTAATGACTTTTCCTGAGGTATCTGTTTGGGATTGACCAAAGGACAACATGGCTATCCTGTACTAGCAGCAGGCTGATGGATTGTTCCTACCTTGAGATGAAGTTTGGACTGTTATTTCATAGCTTACATAGGAAATCTAACCTTACCATCCATTACTCTTGGCATGTTGGAATAGCTTTATGTTAAATATCTATTCATATAAATGTAAATGATAGAGTATGCTTGAATTCTTAACAAAGGCTGCAAATAAAATTTAGAAGAGAAGGAATTACAGTAATAAATGAACAGTGCTTCAGTAGCAGCTGGGCTATTGGTTGATTGGGTGGTTTGTTTTGCAAAATGTAACAGCCAAGAAAACGTTACCTTTGTGTGTCTTTAGTGATGTTGCTCTGCGCATGTCTGGGTTGGTGCAGCAGAGCATCATGGATGCCTTTTTTAATCCCCATAGGAAGGATGGAGCTGCTCACAGGCTGGTGGGTGGGAGGAATGTGACTAAAAGCAGCGTTTATAACCAGTGATTCTAAAGAAGGAAATAGGACATGCATGAAGAAAATGCACCCTGCAATAAGGTGGCTAATTCCATGGAAATACTAGTTGCAGAAGCCGTACTTGGCAGTGTTTCTTAACCCTCTGAGATCATGGAAATTTGTTTCCTTTTTAAGCAAAATGCACACATGTGCCTATACCAATAATCTGAACACAATTTCAGGAGACTCATGGGTATATGCCCCCTCCATGGACGCTTGAAGATGTGAAGTTTCTTACATCTTGCAAAGCATTGATGACTTCAACAAAACAGAACTATTTTTTGTGAGCTTTCAGATAATGCAAAATAAACTGAGCTGGCCCTAGAAAGAAAAAAAAAATTTTTTTTTCTACGTAGTGACTTAGATTTTACAATATGATCTACCCAAGTCTTTCAGCATTTTTGAAATAGCATAAGACAGACCCAGTAATTATTTTCAGGGCCACTGAAAAAATGTGGTTAGAAAAATATCCAACACTTGTAAATAAAGACAGAGGATGGCTGCGAGTCCTTTGAATGTCATCCTAGGACACTGTTTCACAATCTTTCCCCTAAAGGTTATTTATCATCCAGCAAAATACACCTAAATTTGACTTTGTTACCCCTTAAATAGAACCCACACGGTGTGAAGTTACATGCTGACTTGTGTATTTCTGCGTCTGGTAAAAAGACAGTTCTAAATATTACTTTTGTTTAATTAGTCTGTACAGTTCTACATAGTTGTGTGTGTGTGTGTTTGTGTGTGTGTAGGTGCTCAGTTGTGTCCAGTTCTTTGCGACCTCATGGACTGTAGCCTGCCAGGCTCTTCTGTTCATAGGGTGATCCAGACAAGAATACTAGAGCCGGTTGCCATTTACTACTCCAGGGTATCTTCCAGACCCAGAAATCAGACCTGTGTCTCCTTCATCCCCTGCGTTGGCAGGAGGATTTTTTTTTTATTTTTTACCGCTGATCTACCTGGGAAGCCCACATAGTTTTATATCTATTAGCAATTTCATTTCAGCCTTTCTTGGACTGACTGACTCTATCACTCTTCAGTCTTTGAACTGTTCTATAAACAATTCCACAGTTTCACCATCTTACCGGTCTCTCATGAATTAAGTTAAAAAAATATTTGGCATATGGTCCTTCTATATTTGTATGAGAGTTGCAAATGTTGTAATTTGACATGTGGATGGTACTGCATCATGATTTGAAGAGTCCTTTGCAGAGCAGAGTTTGCTTGGAAACTACGAGCTACAGATCTCAGATACAGGAGAGCATCTCCATTATTAGAAGTGCTCTGCCATTGGTCATAAATATTGATGTAAGTAACTGGGAGGGGCAGAACCAAGCTCACTGTAGAACCTGGGCTTGCAATGAGAGATTGAGAGCCCACTTGAGAGGAAGATGGAAATGCCTTGCAGGGAGAGAGGATAGCTCAATATCCAAGGACAGAATCAGAATTCAGAAAGGCCTTGGAAAACTGGAACACTGGGCTGAAAGAAACCACATGTCACACAAAAAAGGAAAACTACATCTGAGGGCTCATAGTATCCATTGCAAAATATTTGAATCCTTTGACTCTGCAGGCCCACAGATGTAAATCTATCCCCAGTTAGTAATAAAAAATATGGGAGGAGATTTTTGCCCAAAAATGTTAATTGCAGTGTTGTTAAGAATAATGAAAAATTGGAAGCAATCGAAATGTCAACAATATGGGAATGATTAAGTAAATTGTAGAGCATCTAATTCTGGTTTTTTTCCCCTAACAAATAAAAAAGAACATGTATTGTGAAACATAGCACATAATAGAGAAGTGTATACTATATAAATGTGTGTGCAATTTACTGAATTATCATAAAATGAACAGCCAGATAACCACCAACTACACCAAAAAATGAAACACTACCAGCACCTCATTAATTCTCTTCATATATTCCCTCCAAACCCCAAACCTCTAAAGTCTAAAATAATCATTAGTCTGAATTTTATGATAATCACTTAAAATAGTTTTGTTATGGTTTTACTACCTATGTATGTATTCCTCGACCCTATAGTTTAGCTTTGTCTTTTAAATTTTATTTAAATGGGATTTTTTTGTTTGTATACTTCTGCTCAACACAAATTGTTTACTTTTTTCAAAAATTGAGAAATAATACAGATGCCATAAAATTAATCTATTTAAAGTGTGCAAGTCAGTGGTTTTTAGTATCATTTCAAAGTTGTTCAGGCCATCATCACGAATTCCAGAACATTTTCCCCCAAAGAAACCCTACATCCGTTAGTGTGATGTGTGTGCTCAGTCATGTGCTTCTTTTTATGACCCCATGGACTTTAGCCTGCCGCCAGCCTCCTCTGTCCATGGGATTCTCCAGGCAAGAATACTGGAGTGGGTTGCCGTTCCCTTTTCCAGGGGATCTTCCCCGCCCAAGGATCGAACCCAAGTCTCCTATGCCTTCTGCATTGGCAGGTGGGTTCTTTACCACTGAGCCACTGGGGAAGCCATACCCATTACCACTCACTCCCTGTTTCTCATTTCCCCCAGCTCCTAACAATTACTAATCCACCTTCTGTCCTTGTGGATTTGCCTCTTCTGGATATTCCTGGATATAAAAGGAATCATACAGTATATGACTTTAGTATCTGGCTTCTTTCACTTCATATACCATTTTCAAGGTAACTTACTTTACAGTGTATATTAGAACTTGATTTCTTTCTGTGACTGAGTAACATTGCATTATAAGGATATATCACATTGTACTTATCCATTCATGAGGTGATGGGCATTTGGGTTGTTTCCACTTTGGGGGGGAATTAGGAATAATGCTGCTATAAGCCTTTGCATGCAAGTTTCTGCATACATATATATTTACATTTCTCTTAGGTAGGAGCTAAAGTGTGGAAGTGCTGGATCATAAGGAACTCTATATTTATTTATTTATTTTTAAAGATTTTTGTTTTTTGGTGCAGACCGTTTTAAAACCCTCACTGAACTTATTACAATATTGTGTCTGTTGCTTCCTGTTCTGGTTTTTTAGCACTGAGGCATGTGGGATCTCAGCTCCCTGACGAGGGATCGAACCCACACCCCCATCCTTGGAAGGCGAAGTCTTAACCACTGGACCACAGGAATGTCCCTAGAGCTCTCTATTTAACCATTTGAAGAACTGCCTCACTTGGTTTTTAAAGCAACTGCACCGTATTACATTCCCACCAGCAATGTGTGGTGTTGGTGGTGGTTTAGTTGCTAAGTCATATCTGACTCTTGCAACTCCATGGACTGTAACCCACCAGGCTTGTCTGTCCATGGGATTTTCCAGGCACGAATACTGGAGTGGATTGCCATTGCCTTCTCCAGGGGATCTTCCTGACCTCAGGATCAAACTCAAGCCTCTGGCACGCAGGAGGATTCTTTACTGCTGAGCCTGGGAAGCCAGGATCGTGAGAATCAAGTCACCAGGGAAAGGTCAGGAAGATTTAGTTTTCCCTTAGATTTAGGTCACTGGGTTACACGCTTGAGTCTGATGCTTATAAGTTGATTTGAACTTTAATCTCCTCACTTGTAAAACTGGGGATTATGACCTACTGCTCAGCTTGTGGTGAGGATTAAATGAGATAATATTTGTGAGAGAAGTGAAAGCTATTCCAGCAGAAGGGCTTATTAAGATGACCTAGAAAATGTCCCTGAATCTGTGTCCCAAGTGAATGTTGCTACCAGGAGGTGTCTACTCCTACCATATCTCATGCACACCTCAAAGGTTCAGATTTAATTGGCCTTGAATGTTTTCTGAGCATTTGGGGTTTTTGAAAAACTCTCCAGGTGACCTCTCAGGCAGCCAGGGTACCTTCATCCTATTATGAATAGTTAAAAGAGAAGACTTCAAAATGATAGCTTTCAGATCTGTGTTTATCTCTATGGCTGCAACTGACAGCTTGGATTTTGCTTCCAGAAAGCTTAAAAAAGGAAACAAAAATCAGTGAATGTGTGAAAATAGTTCTTGAAATAACTCTCAGAGATGCTTGAATCAATGCAGCAGAAAAAAAGATGAAAAAGCCAGCAGGCTTCTTTCACTGTTCTGGAATTTTTGTGCTGAAAACGAAATGCTCACCTAACCTAGATATGGCTTTTCAAATTCTCTTTTCAAGGTTTTTATTCCCTGTAGCAGTTTCTGCTCTTGTTGAAAAATACATCTGCAATAACTAAGGTCTGAACATGTTTCAGTGATGTAAAAGAGGATTATGTTTGTGGCAATTCCTGAAAGCAATGTATGACTTCTGCAAGATAATCCAGCTGCCTCCATCCCCTGTCCACCCCACCATGATTCTAACTTGATTCTTTGTTTCTTTCTTTGATTCCTTCTGACTCATCTCAGTGGTATTCTGATATAACTACCTAACAGTGTCCCCTCATTGGAAGTGAACCGCAGACCCAACAATTCTTATTACCGTCTTTTTTCTATTCAGAAAAATAACACAGAGGATGTGAAGCCTGGCTTACACTCTTCAAAAACTGATTGATTCTATCTAGGGCAACCTTGAGGCTTCCCAGGTGGCTCAGTGGTAAAGAATCCACCTACCAACGCAGGAGATGCAGGTTCAATCCCTGGGTCCAGAAGATCCCCTGGAGAAGGAAATGACAACCCACTCCAGTATTCTTGCTGAAGAATCCCAAGACAGAGGAGAGGGCTAAAATCTTGGAATCTCAAAGAAGTCAGACACGACTTAGCAACTAAACAACAATGACAGGGTAATCACATTTCAAAAAAAAATGTATATATTCTAACACCTGTTGTCATTATCTGGAAGGGGAAATAAAAGTCCTCTCCAACACTTGGATATAAATAGATAAGAGCCACACATGCACATGGGTTATAATTAGTCATCTGAGGGATCAAGTCCAAAGCTCACCCATTTTCCCACGACGGGAATTTGAGAGACATCCACAACCCCAATCAAGATGGAGAGTAATCTTCAGGAGGATAAAACATGAAAATGATTTTATTTAATTCAAAGAGTCATAAATATTACATCTTCATTTCCAAATTTATCTTAGAAAATTAATATCACCTTCTTGTTCCATTCAGTGCCTTTTCTCTTGAAATCTTTTTTTATTGTATTATATTGCTGACCTTACCCTTAATTTTATTTTATATTTAAAATTCATATTTGTTTATGAAAACTTTCTAAATTCCTTTAAATTTTCTATTTTTTCTTTTTTAAAAAATTTATTTATTTTTAATTGAAGGATAATTGCTCTACAATACTGTGTTTTATTGCTTTGAGAAAATGCCATAATTTTTTTGCTTTAAAAAAACTTTTGCATCCAACCTGCCTACATTTTTGTATCCACCCCCATTCCCATCCCCATCCCCCCCCAAAAATAGCTGAAAATATGACAGGATTTCATTAAATGAATAGATTCTTTTTTAGAAGAACAATAATTAATTAAGGATGTTGACTTTCTGCACATAGGAATATAGTATGTCTTTCCATATATAAAACCTTTTCTTTTTTTTCCCTAGATCTTTCATGACCTCCATAATTTTTAAATTCTGTGAAGTTTTGCCTTGTAGTTTGATTCATTTTCATTTGTTATTATTAGTTGGGTCTGAGCACTCTGACTGCAGATGATCATAGAGCTAGCTAAAGCCACAGCAATGATTCTAGAGAATGGCTCTCAAAGAGACTCCTTTTTTGTGGCAAAGTTTGATAGCTTGTGTAAAAAGTCCAAGATGGTGTGAGACTATTCCTGCACCAGAAAGGAGGCCCTGCCATATCAGGCAGAGGACAAAGCACAGACCAAAAGTGAGGGAAAACTGCCTAAGAGAAGGGCTATTACAGGGGTTCCCAAGGGCTCCAGGCCCATCTCCTCCCTCAGGGCCAGTCAAATGTGAACAGAATCATTTTTTTCTGGCCTCACTCTGCAGCATGTGGGATTTTAGTTCCCTGACCAGGGATAGAACCTGTGCCCCTTGCATTGCAAGAGAGCAGCGTCTTAACCACTGGACCTCCAGGGAAGTCCTAGGACTGGTCAGATGGAATAGGATCTGGTTATCTATAGGGAGAGTCTCAGCTGTGTTCGAGTGATCCAGTAAGAATCCATTCACCTGTTTCTGAGGAAAACACAGGGGAAGGATATAAGGCTACACACATCTAAGGACCAAAGGCGGAAACAACAAAACATTCCAGGGTATAAATACACAAATGGCATGCAAGTGTCATGACAGAAACATACTTCTGGGAATTTTTTTTTTTTCAGGAAGAAAAGTAAAATCAAGACATCACATTTTGCTGTGAATTTTTTAATAAAATTAAAAAAATTGCTTTATTTACTTAGAGGATATATTATTCATTGCATAAAAGTTTATGACAACAGATAGCTTCTCATTTCAATTGATCTCTTTCCAATAAATTATTTCATTTATATCATTAAATGCTTTTCACCTTTATTTTCAAATGTAATACTTATCCATTTGTTTCCCTTGTTTTTAAATATTCTTTTTTAAATAGTATAAACTTAGGTTTACATTTTTCACATAGTCTATGAGGTTGTCCTTTACATAAATGTTTTCATCTATTTACATTTGTTATTCTCATATCTTTTGAAAAGTTTGGTTAGGTAGATATTTATGAATATTAGATCTCTACTCAATTATAATCAGATTTGCAGTGAAAAAATTTAATTTTAGTTTTTATCTAGTTTTTCTGGCTCCCCCACTTTCATTGAATTGCTGAAGGTAGGTAAGGAACTTAATAAAATTTCATGCATATTCCCTTTATTTTGGTTAAATGGTTAATCTTTCAGATTCCATCTCTATCCACTTGTATGAATGTGAGGGACAGAACGTCCTTCTTAGATTGTCTTTGAGAGTTTTTAAAACACATAAAAGTAATTTGGAAGTAAGTTTCTCAAATAAAGCACTATTTCTAAAACAAAGAAGAGCAAAGATGCATTGAAAAAAAGTACAGAACTATTTAAAAGCTTACACTAAGTGTTCATATTTTAAATAATTACTTAACCTGAAGATGTAAGCTATGCTTTTAAACTCAGATAATATGATACTAGGTACAGTTAAAAATGAATGCTCTTCCATTTTTCTTTCTGTTTATATTCCACAGATATAGGCATTGTTAGCGCTTTGGATTACAGTGGATTTTCTGTTTATGCATATGCGAATATACCATGTATGATTATATTTAAATGTGTTCATATGCTGATATCTGTTGTATTTCCATTTATATGACTTCATATGACTTATGTGTTTCATGGTTCCCTTTGGTTTGTATTTTGGTTCATGGTATTAATATGTATTTTTGCCTTCCTTTTTGCTTTAAATTCTTTAAATGTTTTCAATTACTTGCTTTATATTTTGCAAGTGATGGGAGTGAAATCACATCACTTGAGTATCCAGTTCAGGCAAATTCATCTCTGAGACTGGAGAGAAAGAGGCTGAGAGAATCCTTTTATCTGCTCATTTGCCTTCCCAAGGACTTACCCCAAATGCCAGAAGGAGAAGAAAGGCATCACTTTAAATGTACAGAACAATAAAGGAAAAAGTAAATCATGTCTTTTGAACTTCCAGGGCCTGATTTCTAATAATTTGAAGGAGCCAACTTTTTTCCCCCCAGGGTGGATTTGGCTGCACACTTTTTCTTTTAACCTTTTGCACTGAGTTTAGATTCTCACCCCAGCCTTAGATGCAGTCCATTGTAGTGCTGAATTCCTCAGAAGCCTTTTAAAAGGCTGTTTCTCTGATTTTTGTAGCCAAGAGTGAAACGTAATCTTCACTCCCTCACCTGAGGCACACATTTAGGAAGGAAAAAGACGCCAGGGGCGCTGGGATCAGAGGACCAGATCAGGGCCCTGCTGCGCTTTAGCACATCTGCTAGAGAAGCAGGCTCCCTCTTCAAGGGCAGATGACATGTATCATCTTCACTAATCCTTGCCAGCTTCCCAGAAAAATAGGAACTCTGCTCATCTCTCTGCTCCTATAATATCCTATATGTTATTGTTTAGTTGCTAAGTTATATATGACTCTTTTGTGACTCTTATGGACTATAGCGCACCAGGCTCCTCTGTCTATGGGATTTCCCAGACAAGAATACTGGAGTGGGTTGCCATTTCCTTCTCCAGGGGATCTTCAGAAAGATGAAAATGGCAACCTACTCCATTATTCTTGCCTGGGACATCCCATGGACAGAGAAGCTTGGCAGGCTACAGCCCATGGAGTCGCAAAAAGTTGAACGCGACTTAGCAAGTAAACGACAGCAATGACTTATACTTGGAGAACACCCAATCTCAGGAAGGTTTTTTTCCTAAATTCTGCTTCTTTAACAAGATATCAAAGAAATGCATTCACATCCTCATATGATTATCCAAACATGATTTGGAAAAACAAATCCTGAACCTGATGGCTTTCTGATCTCAGCTAGCTCATCAGAAATAGAGTCAAGGGCAAATTGATAGCTCCTATAAGCTTTCATGGTTTAGATAAAGATGGGGACATTTTTATCAACTTTCTAAGCATCACCCAACAGAGTAGACCTTGAAAGTTACACGTGTTCTTTTATCAGTCGTTATCTAGGGCAGTGCTTCTCAAAATAGGGCTTTGGAATAGGAGCCCCTCCTGAAATATTTGTTACTGACCTGCAGTGAGATAAATATAGGAATTGGAAGTAATTGTTAGAACTTTTGCAGTAATCGGACAGTGAGTAATTTTGTGTCTGTTTAATCTAAACATTAAAACAAATCTCTGAGGATTATATTTTGTACCTTTTTTTAGAAGACTTTTTTTATGTGGACCATTTTAAAAGTCTTTATTGAATTTTGCTACAATATTGCTTCTGTTTTTTTATGGGTTTTGGTGTTTTGGCCATGAGGCATGTTGACTGCTTTATTGACTACACCAAAGCCTTTGACTGTGTGGATCACAATCAACTGTTGAAAATTCTGAAAGAGATGGGAATACCAGACCCCCTGACCTGCTTCTTGAAAAACCTGTATGCAGGTCAGGAAGCAAAAGTTGGAACTGGACATGGAACAACAGACTGGTTCCAAATAGGAAAAGGAGTATGTCAAGGCTGCATATTGCCACCCTGCTTATTTAACTTGTATGCAGAGTACACTGAGCTGGAAGAAGCACAAGCTGGAATCAAGATTGTCAGGAGAAATATCAATAACCTCAGGTATGCAGGTGACACCATCCTTATGGCAGAAAGTGAAGAAGAACTAAAGAGCCTCTTGATGAAATTGAAAGAGGAAAGTGCAAAAGTCGGCTTAAAGCTCAACATTCAGAAAACTAAGATCATGGCATCCAGTCCCATCACTTCATGGGAAATAGATGGGGAAACAGTGTCAGACTTTATTTATTTGGGCTTCAAAATCACTGTAGGTGGTGACTGCAGCCATGAAATCAAAAGATGCTTACTTCTTGGAAGGAAAGTTATAGCCAACCTGGATAGCATATTGAAAAGCAGAGACATTACTTTGCCAACAAAGGTCCATCTAGTCAAGGCTATAGTTTTTCCAGTAGTCATGTGTGGATGTGAGAGTTGGACAGTGAAAAAGGCTGAGAGCTGAAGAATTGATGCTTTTGAACTGTGGTTTTGGAGAAGACTCTTGAGAGTCCCTTGGACTGCAAGAAGATCCAACCAGTCCATCCTAAAGGAGATCAGTCCTGGGTGTTCATTGGAAGGACTGATATTGAAGCTGAAACTCCAATACTTTGGCCACCTGATGCGGAGAGCTGATTCATTGGAAAGGACCCTGATGCTAGGAAGGATTGGGGGCGTGGAAGGAGAAGCGAGTGGCAGAGGATGAGATGGCTGGATGACATCACTGACACAGTGGACATGGGTTTGGGTGGACTCCGGGAGCTGGTGATGGACAGGGAGGCCTGGCGTGCTGAGTCGGACACAATTGAGTGACTGAACTGAACTACTCCTTGGAAGGAAAGTTATGACCAACCTAGACAGCATATTAAAAAGCAGAGACATTAGTTTGCCAACAAAGGTCCATCTAGTCAAGGCTATGGTTTTTCCAGTAGTCATGTATGGATGTTAGAGTTGGACTATAAAGAAAGCTGAGCACAGAAGAATTGATGCTTTTGAACTGTGGTGTTGGAGAGGACTCTTCAGAGTCCCTTGGACTGCAAGGAGAGCCAATCAATCCATCCTAAAGGAGATCAGTCCTGGGTGTTCATTGGAGGGACTGATGTTGAAGCTGAAACTCCAATACTTTGGCCGTCTGATGCGGAGAGCTGACTCATTGGAAAAGACCCTGATGCTGGGAAAGATTGAGGGCAGGAGGAGAAGGGGACAACAGAGAATGAGATGGTTGGATGGCATTACCGACACAGTGGACATGGGTTTGGGCAGACTCTGGGAGCTGGTGATGGACAAGGAGGCCTGGTGTGCTGGGGTTCATGGGGTTGCAAAGAGTCGGACACAACTGAGCGACTGAACTGAACTGAACTGAACGTGTGAGATTTTAGCTCCCTCCACGACCTGAATCAAATCCCCATCTCCAGCATTCAAAAATGAAGTCTCAACCACTGGACCAACCAGGAAAGTTCTTATTTTGTATCTTTTAAATTTCACCTCTATAGCAATTCACTTTTGTTATCTTTTCCAGGACGATTGGTCAGTGATGCATTGGGCAGAAAAAGACTTGCTTCTTTCCACACAGAATTTGAGTAATGCCGGTGCATAAAGTGTTCTAATATTGCCTGACTGCAGTGAAGTGGGAGCTTATGGTGAGTTGTAAATGGTGACTTTAAATACTCATTTGGAAGTCATTTGGGAAGACATCCCTATCGAGATAAGATTATGCTAGCAAATAACAGACAAAGTGCAAAAGCAATTATCTCTGCCATGTAGCACACATTTATAGTCATTGTTCCGTCATTCCAGGTTTTCTATTACAAATTTGAAATTGTAGAAGAAAATGCCCTGGACACAATGTCCTGATTTTATCTATCCACTAACAGGGTTCAACCTGCTAGAGTTTTGTTCATACCCAAGGAAAATATACACCATTAGCACAAATCATGTATGCAGATGAAAATGTGCACCAGCTCTTCTTAATAACCGGTAGGCTCACGCGCCCCTGCATAGCTTTCCAAGAAATACACGCGGTAGGAACATGATTAATCATGCTCCATTTTTTTCAACCTCCAAGAGTCAGAGTGAAGGAAAGTCACTGATTTTGCTGCTTTTGAAAAGCTTTATTTGGTATAAGTCATCCTTGTTAATAAAGTTGAAAGTACACATTAACAAGATAAAACATTGGTTGGCTGGCTTCAGGAAAAACTAGAAGATTTCACAGTGCTAGAAATAGAGTTGTCAGACCACCTGCTACAGAAAAATTTACTTTGAGGAAAAGCCTTGTAACTTTGCCCTGATTTCTCCTCTTAGATTTTGTTCACAACACATAGATGGTGAAGGTTCAGGAAAAAGTGTGCACATTCTGACTTCCTTACACACCAGACATAAAATGCTTTGGAGAGATTTTTATTCTCCTCCAGATTAAATTTCATGTGACTACCTGAAGACTCATTATCTTGGTGAAATGAAACATGGCAATGTTTCTCAGGTTTACAAGATTAAGTGTTCTTTCCAGGAAATACAGAGCACAGGACACCTTCAGTGGGAAGATGGAGTAGAGAGCATCTCTTAAAAGGACACTGGATATTTAATATTCAATAATGTTGGAGCAAGTCCCTAAAAAAAGTTGCTTTTTTAGTCACAAAGAGTTGGACATGACTGAGCAACTTAACACTGACAGAGTTGGGAAGGAGTTAGGAGGTAGGGTAAAAAAGTAAACCAATTAAGAAAGTCATGGGAAAAGAATACAAAAATATACGTCACTGACTCTCATTATAAAAGGTTAAAATTTGGAACAAAGTTACAATATCCAGGAAATAGTGCATCCAAGAAGGAAATGCACTAGGACCCTAGCACCCCACAGTTAGAGACACTATTCAAGGAGACACTTGCCAAGGTGTGCACTGTAGCTGTTATAACACAAAAACTGGAAACAGCTCCAAGGCCCAACAATAGTGGAACAAGCTAATTTGTAGCAAAATGTGCAGATATACTACATTTTGATATTATAACACAGTAAAAAATGAATACATTACAATTATATATAAAACATATTAACTATAACAGATATTGGACAAACAAAAGCAAGTTGTAGAATATGTACAGTCTGATAGTTTATATGAAATTTAAAGTCAAGGAAACAATTATTTCTACAGAGAGAAGCTGGACAAAGATATACTCCAGCTTCAAGATGGGATCATTACTACTGGGGAAGAAAAGTAAGATGGACAATGAGATTAAAGGTTCAACTCTAATAGTGATGCTTTGCTTCTTAAAAAAATACGGAAAATTGTTGGCATGTGTCAAATACTATTCTCTGTATCATGGCCTTCCCTGGAGGCTCAGATGGTAAAGAATCCTCCTGAAATTCAGGAGACATGGGTTTGACCCTTGGGTCAGGAAGATTCCCTGGAGAAGGGAATGGCACCTCGCTCCAGTACTCTTGCCTGGAGAATTCCTTGGACAGGGGAGCCTGGTGGGCTACAGTCCATGGGGTTGCAAAGAGTTGGACATGATTGAGCAACTATTGGACACAGCTGAGCAACTAACACACACACGCATTCTCTGTATCATTTGACTATTTGAAAGCTTTTATAATAAAACTATGTTTTAAAGAGTAAATTCCATTCACTTGTTTATTAATCCATGAAGTTTGTTCCTTTCATTCCTGATTTTTCACATTTCCTTTAAAAATTCACATCTTTATTCAAGCAGGAAAAACAACACTCTGACAAAAGTTGAACTCAGTATTTAATAAAATTAATCCATATCTAGGCATTGCTTCATTTTGAAATAAATTCTCTGGATCACCTGAAATATAATTCAGCCACATGTAGTGAAAATTTCCTATGGTTTCTGAATCAAATACACCCAGATTTAAACTGTGATCCCCCAATTTCCTAACTGAATAATAGAAGATTTCTTTAACAAATTGAACCAGTTTCACTGAATGTTAAAGTGATTTGGCATAATTTGACAGTTATTACAAAGACCACATAAAATGTAGGTTAAAATGCCTAGCACATTTGGTATTAAAAGATAGTGATAAATTAATCACAGATAATATCCATTGAGATCTTAACTATTTTCTACTGCTTTCTGTGCATTTAATCTCCTCAACAACTTTGTAAATTAGATACATCTATGATGCCTTTCCTTTTCTGATACAATTAAACACATTGCCATGAGTTAGTATTTAGAACTTAAATTCAATATTAGCTACTAATATGAGAAAAAAAAGAATTTATATTCAGATTTATCTGACACCAAATTCTGTGTGCATAAACACTAACCTACAGAATGAGAAAGCTATATCTGTATCTACACATACATACCTGTGTTGTTGTTGTTGTTTAGTTGCTAAGTCATGTCTGACATTTTGCAACCCCAGGACACCTCTGTCCAGGGAATTGTCCAGGCAAGAATACTGGAGTGGGTTGCCGTTATCTTCTCCAGGGGATTTTCCTGACCCAGGGATGGAAGCTGTGTCTCCTGATTAGCAGGCAGGTTCACTGAGCCACCTGGGAAGCCCCTATCTGTATCTGTATCAACTATACCTATCTATCTATCTATATACAGTTTTAGAAGAAGTCTGTCAATTTTGTGATTCTGACTTGGATCTCAACGAACATATCTAAGCTATAACATCCAACTCAGAATCCAGTCTTGGTAAGACTTGACTCATAACTGATGTTGAGCCCACATTGGTTTCTAAATCTGATTTCTTAAGGAGTGAACAATATTTTTGTAAATTTAAAACCAAACTCAAATAATGAGATAGTCCAGGAACCCCAGGCATCACCCCTGAGGGTAGGTATTCAGGGGCTTTGAGGCAGAAAATATTGATGAGTCTTACCAGAAGGATGTTATTCCAGCTCCACGGGATGCTTCATCTCCATCCTACTTTCCAAACTGACCACCACTTACCTTGGAGAACTGGACAGTATCTTCTGGGGCTGCTATTTCTCCTTCAACACTCGGCAGTATTTGATCACTCTCCCTCCTGCTCATGTGGACTGATGCTCAACAAGACTACCCTTTGTCCTCATTTCCGTGGAACCGTCTCTTCCCCTGTCTGCTCACCAACAGTCCAATCGTCAGACTCTCATTGTGTCTTTGCTTCCCCACACCTTTTTCTGAGGCTGGTTATATTCTCTCCTCAGCTGTTATAGTGCTTTAATTAAGCACTAATGGGAACTTCCCACAATGAGAAAGCAAAACACATACTGTCTATAATGTATATACAAGATTTAACTTTAATGGGACCACTAAAATTACAGGTCCCTCCTCCTCTTTCTTCTTCTTCTTCCTTATATTTTTCAGAATTTCAAAAAACCTATTTGCAGGGCAAGAATAGAGACCCAGATGTAGAAAACAGACTTGTGCACACAGTGGTTGGGAACGAGAGGGTGGGATGAATTTAAAGAGTATTATTGACATATATACACTACCATGTGTAAAATAGACAGCTAGTGGGAAGCTGCTGTATAACACAGGGAGCTCAGCTCGGTGCTCTGTGATGACCTAGAAGGTCATGACCTAGTGGGATGGGGGGTGTTGGGTGTTAGGCTAAAGAAGGAGGGAATATATATATATACACATATAGCAAATTCACTTTGTTGTACCCAGAAACTAACACTCCATTGTAAAGCAATTATGCTCCAATTTACAAAAAATAAAAAGTAGACATCTACTGCAAAAAATAAATTATTTTTCATAATATGAAAACACAGGCTTCACTTTATTGCATTTCTTTTCCCAAATAATAGTCACTAAGCATATACTATACTAAGATTGAAACTGAATACTGGTCCATTCTCTGGCATACCTCACACCAAGTAAGACTGGATAAATCCTCTTCTTGACTGCCTGTTGTCAGTGACATCATTCAGAATTCCATCATCTCACTCACTTCAGCCAGAGTTATATTTTTATTACTTATTTATTAATTTTAATTTTTTTGGCCTTGCCACACAGCATGTGGGATCTTAGTTCCTTGATCAGGGATTGAACCTATGTGCACTGCAGTGGAAGCACTGGAATCATGAAGTCTTAACCACTGGACAACCAGGGAAGTCCCAGAGTTATATTTTTTAAAATGCAGTTCTGGTCACTAAAAGGTTGGGTAGATTTTGGTAATTCTCCATAGTCTGAAGAATTAAGAGAGGTGTTATTATCTATACCTGTATGTGTATTAAGAAAGCCCTTTTATATCCTCAAAACAAACGACTACTTCAGAACTTGAAAAATTTTTATTTGTGTATAGGCTCATTTATATCTTATGTTTAGGATCATCAATGTTTATATCACATATAAAGAGAGATGAGTGAAGTAGAAATAAAGTGTATAATAGAAAGAACAAGGTAGCAATTTAGTTCTTCAATGGATGAATTCTTATGTGAAGAAGACAAAGCTATAAAAGTTTTAAAGGAAAGTACAGAGAATATGGTTATGACTTTGGTATATGGGAAGAATTCTTACCCAAGACATACAACACACACTCCAGAAAACAAGGCTGATACACTCCACTACATTAAATTAAGAATTTGTGTCTAACAAAAGGCCCATTAATAAAGTCATGGGATAATGTATACAATCCAGAATATATAAATAGTTTCTTTAAAAAATTTTTTTTATTGTAACAAATTCAAGAAAGACTTTTTTCTTTACAATATCGTGTTGGTTTTGCCATACACTGACATGAATCCACCATGGATATACATGTGTTCCCCTTCCAGAATCCCCCTCCCACCTCCTTCCCGATTCCATCCCTCTAGGTCATCCTGGTGCACCAGCCCTGAGCACCCTCTATCATGCGTCAAACCTGGGCTGGCGATTCATTTCACATATGATAATTTACATGTTTCAATGCCGTTCTCCCATATCATCCCACCCTCACCCTCTCCCATAGAGACCAAAAGACTGTTCTATACATCTACATCTCTTTAGCTGTCTCACATACAGGGTTATCGTTACCATCTTTCTAAATTCCATATATATGCGTTAGTATACTGTATCATGTTTTTCCTTCTGGCTTACTTCACTCTGTATAATAGGCTCCAGTTTCAACTGATGAATTAGAAAAAGAAAATTGCTAGTTTTAAAAAGATCCACCTGCCAATGTAGGAGATGCAGGTTTGATCCCTGGGTCTGGAAGATCCCCTGGAGTAGGAAATGATAACCCAGTATTCTTTCCTGGGAAATCCTATGCACAAAGGAGCCTGGTGGGCCACGGTTCACAGGGTTGCAGAGTCAGACATGATTGAAGTGACTAAACAACAATAAGAACAAAATATGAGTAAATATTGAGATACTATGAAAGGCAATTAACAGCTTCTGATATATAGTAAAAAATGTTAGTTGATATTAGAGTTATCACTAATAAAAGCATATTGTGGCACATGTGATAAAGCAAAGTGTTTTCATAGAACTAATTAAAAAATAAGTAAATAAAAAGATGAGACAGTGTAGTAACTTGGGAAAAGAAAGAAACCAAAAATTTAAGGAAACAAAACTTAAGAATTTAGAAGTTAAATATAAGGAAATTGGGGTGTGGGGCAAAGGACCTTGATGGGTAATATTAAAAGTTTAAAACATTAACAGTCTCTGGAGAAATTAAAACAATCACAAGAGATAAAACCACTTGCTCAGAACTTACAGTGATCTAATTATGTCAAGGTTAAACTACTGAAGGGTGAATAATAAAAATTAAAAGAAGATAAATAATTAAAAGGAAACATAAAGCAAACTAAAAAATCAAAAATATGAGGAGCTCACTTATTATTCAAAAAATATTTGTTTGAATTTTTGTCTGTCCCAGGAAAAGTGCTCATTGCTGGAAATGAAAGCTCAGACATCAAAGGACATAAAAATGATGCTGAGATTAAATTATTAAAGGGTAAATAATAAAAGATATAAAATATTTAAAGGACAAATAGACACAAATTTTAAGGGATTGTAAAAATGAGAGATAAAAGGGATTATGAAATCCTGAAAGCTTAATAGGTTAAAGTGAGATGAGACAAATTAAGGCATTTTTAAAAGAAATATATTAGTCCAACATTAAGAAAACTAAAAGCTTAGTGGTAAGAGCACACGTTGGGAGTGATCACTTACTGGTGGTATGGCCACGAGCATAACACTAATCTGCCTCCTACTTGTCAGATTTGTAAAAAGTGGATAATCATGGTTCCTATTTGAGAGCGGGGTGGGTTGTGGAGATCAAGTGAGGTCATAGACATAGAGCAATGAACCCAGTGTCTGGCTGAGGTCAGCTCTTGACAACAATTAATCATTCCCTAAAATAAGTCCCAGATGACTAATTTTGGAAACTATAGGATGGGCTTCCATGTGGCTCAGTGGTAAAGAATCTGCCTGCAATATAGGAGATGCAAGTTTGATCCCTGGGTCAGGAAGATCCCCTGGAGGAGGGCATGACAACCCATTCCCGTATTCTTCCTTGGAGAATCCCATGGACAGAGAAACCTGGTGTGTTTTGGTCTGTAGGTTCACAGAGTCGGACGGACTGAAGTGACTTAGCATACATGCGTGCAACCAACAAGGACCTACTGTATAGCACAGGGAACTCTGCTCAATGTTATGTGGCAGCCTGGATGGGAGAGGAGTTTGGGGAGAATGGATACATGTATATGTATGGTTGAATTGAGTCCCTTTGCTGTCCACCTGAAACTATCACAACATTGTTAATAAGCTATACTCCAATATAAAACAAAAAGTAAAAAAGGAAACAACCCCCCCCACATCATTCCTTTGCATGTCTTGCTCAGTGTCAGCCTGCAAGGAGTTTCACCATGTGGTCAGGGCAGACTGCAAAAACACCCCCTGTAACACTAAGCGAGCAGAGACAAATGAAAACAGTCCAGCTGGGCTTGGTGTTTTCTTGCTCTTTTCCCTAAACTTTACTTTCAGCTTTACAATCTCACAGGAAAAGAAAAGGAGCTTTATATTAGGATATGAATACTTCAGGATGATTTGCTCACGGACATTTGTATATGGCGTGGAAATATGTTAAAAGTGAAAAAAAGAGAGAGAGCAAATTGGCAAAGGTCTGTCTCAAATCACAGAGGAAAACAGCTTTCAGGGACTGCTAAGTGGGAAAGTAATATCTTAAGTGATCTTACAGTCAGGAATATTGGCAATGTCAAGAGTGTTCCATTTTATTCTCCAGCAGAAGCAGAATTTGCAAGCAAATTTGGCAGAGAGAAAGATCCTAAAGTGCCTTCGTAACTGCACATTTTCTCTCATGCAAAGTGCCAATAAAGAAAATGAAAGAGTTCAAGAAGGTGCAAAGAGGGAATGAATTCTAGTTTGCTGTCCACACAGCACTGGAGAAAATGAAGCAGGCAGATGTATGTGTTGGCATTGCACAAGAGCATGTCTTTTCTTTATTTTATTTTAAAAGTTTTATTAGTTTCTGTCAGTGTCAGAATTCTTCAGAGAGCATCTATAAGTCATGTTTAAAAATGCAGAAATTATCCCAGTTCAGAGATCCTGTCTACTTTGTCGAATTACAGCTGGAATCTGTAAATAAAATCTCTTAAATCTGGTGAAAACATGGAGACATGGCAATCTGAGACCACGTATTCTTCTCACATGTGTGCTTAAAATGACCATGGATGAGGAAGGGTTTGTACCATCACTTGTATTCCAGAAACTTGAAAAACATTTTACAAACCATGATGAAATTAAGGGGACAACTCAAGGGAGGGTTGAATTTCCTTTAAGGGGAAACAATGCACAGTCAAATTTCAGGAGAAGGAATTTAGTCCACCTGGGTAAAATCTGTCCCTTTCAAGTTTCATTGAAATAACCAGAGAAATATGGAAATAGGTATAGAAAACCAGTCTCAGGACTTAGAAAGGGAAAATGACCTCAGTGTGCCAGAAACTTGGGGGGAACTCCTATATGACAGACAGACACAGGACCAGGTCGAGGGAGCACTGACCACCCTGCAACCTCGGAAAGCCTCAAGCTCACAGCTTTGATTGGGAATGTTGGAACCATGGGCCACTGGAGAAACAAAGTGGGTATCTCCAGAACCTCAGCGAAATGCTTGCTGCTGATGGGAAGAAGAGGGTCATCTCTTGGCTGCCTTTTTGCAAGACTTGATGCTTTCAAACTGTGGTACTAGAGAAGATTTTTAACAGTCCCTTGGATAACAAGGAGATCAAACCAGTCGATCCTAAATTAAATCAACCCTGAATATCCTTTGGAAGGACTGACGCTGAAGCTGATGCTCCAGTACTTTGGCCACCTGATATGATGAGCCAACTCTTTGGAAAAGACTCTGATGCTGGGAAAGATTGAGGGCAGGAGGAGAAGGGAGTGACAAAGGATGAAATGGTTGGGTGGCATCACTGACTCAATGGATATGAGTTTGAGCAAACTCCAGAAGATAGTGAAGGACAAGGAAGCCTGGCCTGCTGCAGGCCATGGGGTGGCAAAGAGTCAGACACGACTTAATGACTGACAGTTAAGCCAACAACAACAACAACAACAGAATAGCAGGCTATGAGTAGCTATCTGTGGCCCTAAGAAGAGGCGTTCATCGGGAATTTGAGTAATCCAGATCTGAGTCTGTCCTTTGCATATCATCCCTAGCCTCACTGAACTAGGTGACCAGGGTCATGGGCTTCAGTAGACATGTAAGTGTCCTAGGATGATGCCAGAGGTTTTAAGGTGTCAGGCTCAAAGGGCATCCTTCTTGCTCAATTGCGTGTGTGCTCAGTCACTTCAGTCATGTCCAACCCTTTGCGACCCTATGGACTGTAGCCCACCAGTCTCCTCTGTCCATGGGATTCTCCAGGCAAGAATACTGGAATGGGTTGCCATGTCCTCTTCCAGGGGATCTTCCAGGGATTGAACCCACATCTTCTATGGTTCTATCATCAGAGGCAGGTTATTTCCTGCTGAGCCACCTTCTTGCTTGATTACCAATGGGTAAAGTGCTTCCTGTGGTCAGAGGAACACTGATCAAAAAGGCAACAGATGCTGCCTCTGGGCTCACATGGTGGTCAGGCTCCCTGCTTGTGGGCAAGTCAGACAGTCTGTGCAAGTGACCTAGTTGCTACACTTAGTGTGCCCCTGCCCCAGCCTCTGTTGGCTCCTCTGTCCATCACTTCCCTCCTGGTGTTCCCTCATCTTTCAGGTCCTGGGTCAGTGTATGTGTGTATGTGTGCATATGTAGGATGGGGTCAAAGGAGAAAGTGTTGCCTTCGTGGGTTGGCTTTTTTTTTTTAATCTAAAGATTGTCTAATCTTTCACTCTGCTTTCTTTCCAGACATGTGGCTTTGATATCAAAGCCAATAGCAGCTACTTCTATCTCTTTCTACTGTCATGCTCTCCTTCAGAAATAATGAGCAGAGAATAAATCAGCTCCTGCATAGAAAGGGTTGAGGGTGAAACACAAAGATGAAGGAACTATTGGCCAAGGGGGGATGAATCTATACATATTTTGAAAATATTATCCTGCCACATATTTGACTGAAAAATATCTTTATTTTGAAAGCCTAGGTTAAAATCCTATCTGTATAAATTGTATCCTAAATTATAATCCTATCCATGACTGGGGAAACCAGAGAAACAGAACCAATAATCAATTCCTTATAATTAATCTCTTTGTAATATATAAAATAACTATCTGCTCTCCTGGTTCTCCAGCTTATCAAATACATCTATATGTATACAGTTGACCGTTTGCATCCATGGGTTCTACACCCATGGATTAAACTAACCATGACTAGAAGACATTTGAGAAAATACAGAAAGTTCCAAAAAGCAAAACTTGAATTTACCATGTGCTATTTACATAGAATACTATTTTTTTTTTAACATTTACATAACACTCGGGCTTCCTAGGTGAAGCTAGTGGTAAAGAATCTGCCTGCCAATGCTGGAGCCTTAGGAGACATGGGTTTGA
The DNA here is from genome assembly GCA_007570785.1 of Antilocapra americana. Classification (NCBI taxonomy): domain Eukaryota; kingdom Metazoa; phylum Chordata; class Mammalia; order Artiodactyla; family Antilocapridae; genus Antilocapra; species Antilocapra americana. Next base: position 4,028,999 of record ML661899.1, on the reverse strand, counting down.
TACTTGGAGTGGGGCAGGGGAGATTCCTGGAGAAGGAAACGGCTACTCACTCCAGTATTCTTGCCTGGAGAATTCCATGGACAGAAGAGACTGGTGGGCTATAGCCCACGGGGTTGCAAAGTACTGGACATTACTGAGCAACTATCACATAGCCTCTCATTAGAGGAAAGGTCAAGATATATTTTGCGGTCTAAAATGTTATAATGATACACTCTTTAAGATGTTTGAATCTTCATACAACTATTTTCCATAGTAAAAAAAAACATGTGAAATATACCCATTGTTTTTCTTTTTAAAATATTTATTTGTTTGGCTGCGCTAGAACTTAGTTGCAGCAAATGGGGTCTAGTCCCCTAACTAGGGATCAAACTTGAGTTCCCTGCATTGGGAGTGCAGAGTCTTAGCCACTGGGTCATCAGCAAAGTTCTGCTCACTGTTTTTCGTTTATTACTCTGAATTTTTTGTCCGAGTCAGAAAGATCTCTCCTAGTTTTCATCATCTTGCTATTTATTTTAAATACTTTTTTACAGTATGAATTTTATTAATCCAAACTGAAGGGATTTTGTTTGGAACTTTATTAAATTCACATATGAATTTCACCCAGTGAGGTGAGAACTGAATCCACTGTCCTCTTCATAGCCTCCAAGACCCTGTGTGACCTGTCACTGTCCATCTCTCCATTTCACCTCCTGTCCTCCTCTTACCTCAAGCCTCACTGGAATTTGTTGGCTTCCTCTAATACTCCACACTTCTTCCTGGTAGGACCCTTCAGATTCTCTCCTCCCTTTGCCCAGAACTCTCTTCAGCAATCCATCATCTGTGGGCTCCTTCTCATCATTCATGTTTCATTTGAAACATCAGAGCAGAGAGAAGTGCCCTCAGCTCCGAAACTGTGAGAGGCACTCCATCAATCTACTCTTTAACAATTAACTCTTGTTAACTTGTCATCTTACTTACTAGCATCTGAAATTATTCTAGGTATCATTTGTTTACCTCTCTATGGCCTGTCTCCTCAAACAGAATAAAAGCATCAAGACTTGTTTCTGCCTAGTTCACTATGTCTTTCTAGTGTTTAGAAAAAGACCTGGAATTAGTGGGATCCAAATACTTGTCTAATGGCAGAAAGTAAAGAGGAACTGAAGAGCCTCTTGATGAGGGTAAAAGAGAAGAGTGAAAAAGCTGGCTTAAAAGTCAACAATTAAAAAACTAAGATCATAGCATTCAGTCCCATCACTTCATGACAAATAAATGGGGAAAAAGTGGAAACAGTGACAGATTTTATTTTCTTGAGCTCCAAAATCACTGTGGATGGTGACTATAGCCACAAAATTAAAAGATGCTTCCTTGCAAGAAAAGCTACAATAAACCTAGACAACATATTAAAAGGCAGAGACATCACTTTGCTGACAAAGGTCCGTTTAGTTGAAGCTATGGTTTTTCCAGTAATCATGTACAGATGTGAGAGTTGGACCATAAGGAAGGGTAAGCACTGAAGAACTGATGCTTCTGAATTGTGGTGCTGAAAAAAACTCTTGAGAGTCCCTTGGACAGCAAGGAGATCAAATCAGTCAATCTTAAAGGAAATCAACGCTGAATATTCATTGAAAGGATTGATGTTGAAGCTGAAGATCCAATACTTTGGCTACCTGATGCGAAGAGCCAGCTCGTTGGAAAAGACCCTGGTGCTGGGAAAGACTGAGCGCAGGAGGAGAAGAGGGTGACAGAGAATGAGATGGTAGGATGGTATCACTGACTCAGTGGACATGAGTTTGCACAAAGTCCAGGAGATAGTGAAGGACAGGGAATCCTGATGTTCTGTAGTTCATGGGGGTGCAAAGAGTCAGACACGACTTAGTTACTGAACAACAACAAAATACTTGTTCAGTTGTGTCTGACTCTTTGCGACCCCATGGACTGTAGCCCACTGGGATCCTCTGTCCATGGGATTCTCCAGGCAAGAATAGTAAAATGGGTTGCAATTTCCTTCACCAGGGGATCTTCCCAACCAAGGGACTGAACCCTCATCTCTTATGTTTGGTGCATTGGCAGGCAGATTCTTTACCACTGAGTCACCAGGGAAGCCCATATGCTGCAAATTACAGGGTGGCAGTGAATGAAAGTTTCTGTTTTCATCTTAAATATTCCACTTCATGTGTGACCGGGAGATGCTTACTTTCTCTTATCTGGGCCTCAGTTACCTCAGTTATGAGATAAGAGGGCTGAACTGGATTCCAAGATCTCTTCCAAATACACTGCTGGGAAGTTGGAGATTTCGCATTGTTTTATGTTAAAGCCCCACTAGGGGACAGTATCTGCATGGTCAAATATAAACTCTGCCACAAGCTGAGTTGAGCCTGGATTTGCAAAATTATCAGAACCTAGAATCCATGCTGCCGAGGACAAAAGTGCAAGCCAGTAGAGACCGGAGTCCTGCATGAAGTGCCAGGCCTCTGTGCCTCCCGACAGCCACTCTAAGAGGCCATCCCCGTGTCCCATCAGGGAGGCCTGGGCACCAGCTTTGAGCCTGTGCTTTTTAAAAAAAAATTATTGAATTATAGTTGCTTTACGATGTTGTTATTTTTCACTGTACAGCAAAGTGAATCAGCTGTGAAAGTGAAAGTGTTAGTTGCTCAGTTGTGTCCAACTCTGTGTGAACCCATGGACTGCAGCCCACCAGGCTCCTCTGTCCATGGATTTCTCCCAGCAGGAATATTGGAGTGGGTTGCCATTTCCTTTGCCAGGATATCTACCTGACCCAGGGATTGAACCCGTGACTCCTTCATTGGCAGGCAGGTTCTTTACCACCTGAGCCACTAGGGAAGCCCAATGGAACTCCAATAAATAATGGTATACAGGAACCATTGAACGAAAAGGAATATGTATCATAGTTAAGGGTTCATGATATGTTGTCCAGTGCAACAGACAAGTTCTAGAAGAGCAAAACAGAGTGATTCCTTTTAAGAGATGTTTACATGGTGGTGTGAATGAAGAACATGTACCCATAGAGAGCTGCCAAAACATTAACAGAGGCGAGTGATGCTTTTCTCTTTATTTCATGTATTGTGTTCATTCTTTTTTTTTTAAATTGAGGAATAGTTGATTTACAATGTTGTGTTAGTTTCAGGTGTACAGTAAAGTGATTCAGTTATACATTATTTCAATTTTTTCCCTTATAAGTTATTAGAAAATACTGAGTATCGCTCCCTGTCCAATACAGTAGGTCCTGTTGTTTTTTTATTTTGTATATTGTAGTATGTATATGTTAATCACAATCTGCATATCATTTTTATAAAAACTCTTGTGCAGTGTATTAGGGTCCCCAAAGAAACAGAAACAACAAGATATGTGCATGTATGTTTAAGCTGCCCTGATGGCTCAGCTGATAAAGAATCCCCCTGCAATGCAGGAGACCTTGGTTCAATCTCTGGGTTAGGAAGATACCCAAGAAAAGGAAATGGCAACTCACTCTAGTATTCTTGCCTGGAAAAACCCATGGACAGAGAAGTCTGGAGGGCTATAGTCCATGGGGTCACAAGAATCAGAGAGGACTTAATGACTAACTCATCACCACCATATATATATATATATATATATATATATAAGATTGGCCAAAACGTTCATACAGGTTTTTCCCTAAAATGTTATGAAAAACCTGAATGAATGTTTTGGCCAACCCAATGTATGCATGTATATGTATCTACTTATATCTGTGTGTGTGTGTATGTATGTATACATATATATATACAACTAGAGAGAGAGATTTAGATGTTAATGTCATCCAAAGAATACCTTTACAGAAATGTGCAGAATAACACTTGGGAAAATATCTGGACACTGTGGCTCAGAAAAGTTGACACATAAAATCAACCATCCCAGGCAGCACCCAAGATACGCTGATGTTGGTACTGGTTGTGAGGTCCCTAAGAGTTCTGAAAGTACTAATTTCAGCAGATGCTCAGGGGATGGGGTACAGGGACATGGAGGGGTCCTGACTCTGGGTGAGTGCTATTTGAGTTTTGCTTCACTTGGCCAGCTAGAGAAAATTGAGATCCCATCGAGAGAATTTATAAGGAAAAGTAAGGAATTTCAGCTTCTCTAAGAGCAAGAGGAGGTCCCAAGGATTTTGGATTCTTTTGGTATATTGGACAAAATTTGAATTTTCATGTAAAGTGGCAGACTTCACACACACACACACACACACACATACATGCACACACACAGTTAAAAACAGAAGTCTGCATCTCTTACATGGGTGTGGTCTGTTTCAGTGCCTTCGATATGGTGCCTTTGTCTGCACACCCTTTAAGGTCTTCTTACATTTCCTTACCTGAGACCAGCACACCTGGCTAGAAGCAATGGCCTGTTATTGGTTTTAAAGACAATAAAGACAGCCTATGTTAAAAAAAAACCACAAACCCAATTGTGTATATTCTCAATATTTTCTGTTCCCATTTGGGGCCCTGATGCAGGAAAATTAGGACACAACATCTGGTTCAGGTGAAATTAATTCAATGTATGTCATTACAGTCCAGTTGGTAGAACTGCCTTGCTCACCCTTCCCAGAGAAAAGCCCACTGTCCTCTCTTCTGATGTTGCTAGTATCCTTCCTTAACCACGGTCTAGAGAGGGCAGAGTGTTCTGCTCCATAGCATTCGTGGTTCTGAATGTGCCTCCTGAGGATGCTGCAGCCTGTGGGTCGTTCCCACAGAGGCACCGGCTGGGTGATGGTGGCTCCGCACGGGCTGCGAGCTCCTCTTGCTTTGGGAGCCATGGTGTCAGGTTTTTGCAGAGCAATGCCAGAGGGAGCCCTTTTTCCGCTCCCTACTGCCATCAGGAACAGAGGTCCAGGAAAGAGAGCTACACACCCAGTTCAGCCTAAGCCAGCCTGCCCTTCACAGCTTTCCCTCTGAAGCCTGGCTCCTTTCCCACGAACAGTTAGTCTTAATGACAAGTGACAGAGGTTCTAGAACTGGGACCCCAGTGAGATCTGTAGTGAAAGTCATTCATTTGTGTCTGACTCTTTGTGACCCCATGGACTATATAGGTCATGGAATTCTCCAGGCAAGAATACTGGAATAGGTAGCCTTTCCCTTCTCCAGGGGATCTTCCCAACCCAGGGACTGAACGGTCTCCTGTATTGCAGGCGGATTCTTTACCAGCTGAGCCACCAGGGAAGTCCAGAGATCTGTAAAAGAAATGATAAATAATGGAAGCCATCAAATCATAGAAGCAGGTGCCTTTGTCTGCACACCCTTTAAGGTCTTCTTACATTTCCTTACCTGAGACCAGCACACCTGGCTAGAAGCAGGTGTGTATCACACAAGATTCCTACTTGTGTGATAAGCTGAAAGTGCAATGGAGGGACCTGTGCTCCTTTCGGCAGGACTCTTGTGTCGCTCTTAGCACCCTGAGACATCCACACGCAGAGTTCAGGAGGAGAAGTTATCTGCACCCCCTCCTTCAGGCTCTCTTTTTGTTTCCCAGTGAATTGTTTAGCCAACTGTCCTCTGGGCAGGGAACTTTCAGTCACAGAAGCTTCTAATTGAGATCTCTTCAAAATGGAATCCAGCAAACTTAGACATGGTCCATTTGGCTTGCTTTCCCTGGGCTGGCCACCATGTTCATAGAAGAATTTCCAAGTTCAATGTTTATCTTGGGAATGTGCTGGAAGTTGAGACACTCATGTGTTTGCCTTGCCTCACCTGAGATCAGAGGCTTAGGAAAGAGGCGAACTTGATTTCCTAATCATTCACTGTCCAAGTTGTACAAGAGGTTGTTGGCTACAACCTGCCTTAAGGATCTGTCTCCCTAAGCTGGTCTTTCACTCGCTAGCCACACTCATCTACGTGGATGACCATTTCTCCCTTTCCTGATCTGCTTTTCTTCTTTACGATTTTCTCCATTTAACATATTATGGATGCTTATCTTAGTCATTGTGTTCATCGTCTCCCTCCAATTCCTGCTATAAGATGTCATCACAAGGGTAGGAAATTTTGTTTGTATTGTTCAGTGTCATAACCCTGGAGATGGGTACAGGGGCTCTCAAATAATACCTGCTGAAACATGGATGGACCTAGAGATTGTCATACTTAGTGAAGTCAACCAGACAAAGAGAAATATCAAATGATATGTTAATGCTTATAGGTGGAATCTAAAAAGAAATAATACATATGAACTTATTTATAAAACAGAAACATGCTCATAGGCCTAGAGAATGAAATGAAATTATGGTTGCCAAGGGGAAGGATGCAGGGATAGTTAAGGAGTTTGGGATGGACATGAACACTCTGCTATATTTACAGTGGATAACAAACAAGGACCTACTGTATAGCACAGGGAACTCTGCTCAATATTATGTAACAATCTAAATGGGAAAAGAATTTGAAAAAGAATAAATACATATCTATGTATAATTGAATCACTTTGCTGTATACCTGAAACTATCACAGCATTATTAATCAACTATATTTCAATTTAAAATACAGTTTAAAAAGAGGAAAATAGAAAAGTAAAAAAAAAAAAGGAAGTATCTGTGGAAAAACAAATGAATCAATACAACTCAATACCTTGCCTAGTTCTGTCTTTTGTACTTAAGATAACAAATCGAATCCTATCTCATTGGAAATAATTCTCTTTGTTATTTGTCAGGTATTAGCAAACATAAATTTCCATCAGCCTAGGAAAAGCTAGATGGTCAGTCTTTACAGAAGGGAGCATTTATTGAATGAATAGTGATAAAGCTCAGGGAGTGTTCAGGCGCTTTTCCAGGGACATTGCAAATTTTGAATCCTCCTAACAGCCCTTTGAGGTAAGCATTGTTGTTATCAGCCCAATTTACAGATGGGGAAGGGAAGCTCTGAGTGGTTAAGCAAATTGCTGAAGAAGACAAGAAAATCCCCTGGAGAAGGAAATGGCAACTCACTCCAATGTTCTTGCCTGGGAAATCCCATGGACAGAGGAACCTGGTGGGCTGCAGTCCATGGGGCCATAAGAGTTGGGCTTGACTGAGTGACTAACACTTTTACTTTCTAGGTGACCAGCTGTCCCTGGTATTTAGTACATTTCTATTGAATTTCATGATATGGGTGCACCATGGTTTACCATCCTGCCCCTGGACATTGGTGTGTTTCTAATATTTCTAATATTTTCACGTGACTAATTATAAGACACTTATAGACATCTATTTTGGGACATCTTTAACTATTTACTTAGAATCATGATGAAAACCAGAACGGCTTGGTCTCAGGATGTTTATAGTTCCAAAGTCCTTGATCTATATTGCCAAGTTGAACTCCAGAAAAGCTGGAGCTAATTATATATTCACAGGCAGCATACAATCGTGCCTGATTCTCTTTAATTCTCTCTCAACTTAACCATTAAGTTTAGCAGAACTCTTTTTCAAATTCTAATATATATATATA